>VYZW01027849.1:46013-59163 GCA_013401315.1 Balaeniceps rex | reverse complement strand
TGATATAGTTCATTGTTTCTTCTCAAAGAGTTTAAAGCTTCTGGAGACATCTTTCTCCAGTAACAGCACTGTACCACGTGAAACAACTTAAACTAGTATTTTTAAAGTGCATGCTCAAAACTGAGCTAAGTCAGTACTGAATCACACAGCCCAAGTTTGAAAATGTGAATATTCATCATATCTCATGAAAGTTGCAGCTATGTTAGGGTAGAACTTGCCATCTTTTCATTAATTTGTAATGTTGCTCAACCAGAGGTGGAGGAATTCGTATGATTTCTGCCTTTTCCTCATCCTTTCCTTTCTCTCTGGTATTCCTAAAATGAGTAACACTTAAGTTTCCTGGGGTTTTTTTGTTTGTTTGTTTTCTTTTTTNTTTCCTGGGGTTTTTTTGTTTGTTTGTTTTTTTTTTTTTTTTTTGGTAACCAAGACCGATTTTATTTTCTTCTGGCGATTTAACAGAGTAAATTTGAAAAGTTGTGTATATAAAGATTTGTCTCTCTCCGATTCACACCAGGAGGAGGACATACACTCTATTTAGATGTGTACAAGCGAGACTGAAGAAAGACGTGTCCAGAAAGGAAATTATGAAATGCACCTGCTCTTCTGTTTTTTTCTTTGTTCATAATTTTAGCTAGGTTCTTCATGGTTACAAACTTTTTCTCTCACAGAAAGGCAGGTTTCAAATGGGAATACAGAAGTCTGAAATGGTAACAGGCTTCTGCTTTGGTATATGTCAGACTTCCTCTGTTTATTTTGGCTGATAAGTGTGCTTTGCTATCAATTCTCCATTGCATGGCGTTACAAAATTAGGATAAACAGCTTTCCACAAATAAAACTATACATATTGTTTCATGCTATACATCTGGTGCACGCACTTTGTCATGACTTCTAATAATGTTTTATCATCAGTGAATGTACAAACAAGCTTGGATTATGTAAAGAAGGAAATGACACAATATTTCCCTTATGTTGAAAACTGTTTGCCAAGTGGTTATGGTGAAAATTCAAACACTGGGAGTTCTAGGCTTCCTTCTGAAACTTTATGTAATGGTTTGATTAATGTTGAAGTTAATGTAATTTGTTGAAATCATTTAAGCTGTACAAATAGCTTTTTAATTATACTAAGCAGTCGAGAAAATAAAATTTGTACAGGTACTGTTTTGCTCAGTTGTTATTCTCTCCTTGGTTCTTTGAAAAATGTTTGTTTAAAAATATCTGTACTTGTTCTTGCTCTTATCTCTTCTTCTCTGTGGGATGAAGGCAGCAAGCAGTGTGAAGTGAAAAATAATGTATTTACTAACGAGAAAAAAAAGTTGTTTTTTCCCAGTAAAACTTACTTTTTTTTTTTTTTTTTTTCACGTACCCGACTTAATTANTCAGTACATTACAGGTAAAGCTGATAAATTTATTTTAATATTTCCTGAGTCTGCATCAGGATAAATAAAAAGCAATTTGTGGCGTTGAAAGTAAAAGACTGACAGAAATTATTTTAAATACAAGAGCCATTTAAAGACCTAAAAGATTAGGTGCTAAGGATCATTGGATTTAGATTTCATTACCATATACAAAGTACTTTTTCTTATATTAGATAAAATTAAATTTCTTGGGGAGAGAAAGGGGGAACATTTTCAGTTTGCAAAGCAAACAGGGAAGTGCTGTGGTAGCAACTTTTGACTAACTTCATTTATTACACAGACCTCAAATTAAAAGCTACAGTTGTTAATTTGTTTTTTTATTTTTTTTATTCTTTGCTGTCATGTGGACATTGTTTGCGCATCCCAACAGTAGCTGTCTGTTATCCCACTACTAGTTTTTCAGTATCTCTAGGGGCCAAATTGTGTCCCTTCTGAGTTCTAGGAAGTGCAGCTTCAAAATACAAATGCGTCATCTAAGTGTAGCATCCCCATATGCAATGCTCAGTTTGGATGTTGTTTTCTATTCCAAATTAAAATAGCCACCACTTAGGCCTATCTACAGCTCCAAGAAGTAAGCAGTCAGATATTGCTGCTGTTTAGAATACCGCTTTACTGTGTTATAAGAGTGTATCCACAGATTCAGCTATGGGGGTCACTTTTTTTGCTTGTTATCTTCTGGGCCAATGAATCCTACCTTCTTTTTTCCTGGGTGTTGGCCCAGCTTCAACAGATAATTTTCCAGTTCTTTTCCCCCCTCTCTTCAGTCTGAGAAGAGACGAAAAGGTCTGATTTCCAGTGTCATAGGCAGGTCCTTTGGCTACAAAGTAACTGATTAAAAGGAGGCCTTGGGTTGTAATTAAGTTTATATCAACAATTCTTAAAGTTTACATGTCTACTAGCAACATTTTTCAAAACTTTGTGCTGGTTGCGTAGTATTGTTGCTTCCTTTGAGCCACAAATGAATCAGTGTTGCAGCTCACAGTTCTATAGGGCTTATTTGAAAATAGCTGTGTAATAATTACTTGGCAATATCTGAGGGGAACGTAGTGATTTTTGTCTTGCAATTTAAGTTAAAGAACAGATAAGATGTATTTTACTTCTGTTGCCCAAAATACTGAGGAGAGTGGCATGCATTGCATTTTTGGTTTTAATTTTGATTTATTAGATGGGCTGGGGGGGGCAGGGGATGAATTGACACTTTCCTTGCATGATCATCCTGAAAGCAGGAAGTGTGTGATGAACTGCAAAAATATTGAGATCATATCTTTATAGATACAGTCCTAACCTTTCATGGTACAGCTTTTATCCTTGCCTGGTCCCTCTTGCTTTCCAAGTAGGCAGCTCACTATCGTGGTTTGATTCAGCTGCTGATTTCTTCATGCTTTAAATACGAAAGTGAGCATGAGCAGTTATTAGTTCCTGGGTCTCACTAAGTGTAAGCTCAGGTATGATCTTTACAATTTTACTGAAAAGTGGCACTGGCAATCTAGGAACCTACATCCCAAATCAGTTCCACAGCTTTGGCAAGCCTCCTGTCATATAGACATTCTGCTTGTCCTTCCCCCTTCCAGGACATGAAAATACAGCTTATAGTTGGTAGTAAAACAGAGGGCATAGAGGTTTTTCATATCTGTGCATTCACTAATCTTAGAACAGAATCTGAGTTGCATATGATCTTATGAATGTTGCTTTTCTGGTCTAGTCTTGCCACTCCTGAGACATTTCTGTGTTTTATGAGTGCTATGCTGATGGATCTTTCTACCTTTTGCCTTGTTGGGTCTGTCTGGCTTAAAGAAGAAATTCCCTTAGTAATTGATGCTGTACCTTTTTCATTGTATGTATTGCAACAATGTCTACTTTCCTGTTTTCTGTGTGTAGATTTGTATAAAGTATAAATTTGTATAAATTGTAGAAACCAATTTAGTATTGGTGGTCCTTTTTGCTCTGACACAACTTCTCAAACATAGTTTGCCCTTGATTTGGCTACAAAATGGATGACAAGTCTGCAAAATAGGTTACAGCCACAGGAGACTGTTGCATTGACTGTAAAGAAAGAAAGCTCAGGTCAGTTCCCTGTTCTTTTCTTCACTGTATGCACTCAGTTATTAGGTCACATCAAAGGTAAAGATGCGGAAATACATAATGAGTATGGTTTGGAGGAAACCTTATAAACATGCAGAGCTGCTTATTTTAAAAAAGGCACGAAGAAAGCAAAGATGGCCGAAATTTAGTGGAGATGCAATCAGTGGGACATTTAGTCATTATGATATTTCTTAATACTTTTTTTCCAATCTCAGTTTGCTGTAAATATTTACCCATCTTTATACTCTTTTCTGACTGTATTGACTTAAAAGTCTCTGCAAAGAATGCATATTCAGCTTTTTCTGTGATGTACTGTGTAAAAAGAGGTAGTATTACATATGTTAAAAATGTGTATCTGTATACTACTTTGCAAAACCACAGCACATATTGCCCACAGAAAAATTGTAATTATGTACAACAAATATATTGTATATTGCAATTAATATTTTTTTTGTCTTATATTGCACTCAGAATCCACCTGGAGGAAAAGCATTAGTACAAGCAAAGATTTTTCATGAAACTCACTTAATACTTTTACAAGCATTCTCTTACCCCTTCAAAATGAGGCTTGTAAAGCTTACATGTATAATTCACAACACTTACTGATTTGTGATAGAATGGTAAGTGACCACCAAACAAATATCTCTTAGTTTCTGATGTTTGCTTTCTAGAATGAACTGGTTCTGAGAACTTAATTTACTTCATATTTTATGGGATGTTCAATATTCTACAAATAACTAGGGCTTCAGTTCAGTATTGAACATAGTACAGGTTTTTTTTAAGGAACAGAAAATTTTCAAGTGCTATTTTTCTAAGTCTGTATTCTAATTTAAACTTAGCAAAATGGTGGCTAACAAATATGTTGTCTCTTTGGAGTAAAGTCTTACTAAAGGATATCCAAGGAAAAGAGAAATAATTTGAGATTACAAAGGATAGTGAGAATTTGGAATGTTACACATTGACCAAAGATGAAAACAATAATGTGTAAATTCACATTCTTGCAAGGCAATTTGCATGGGTATATGTTTAAATTGAAATTACGTAAATATAGTACTAAAATGAAAGAATGGAAGCTGAGAGGTAGCAAGCTGCTTCTGAATGGATCCCCAGTAGAAGTGCAGATACCCAGATACAGTAGTTTGGGTGATTTGGTAAGTCACTGTACGTTGGATAATTCTAGATCTCTCTGGTGCTTTATTGCTGGTCAATTCACCTTGAGATTGTGCTGTCTGCTGAAATCAATGTGGATTGTTTCTAAATCTAACCATAATGTTAATTGGATTTTCTTGCATCATATCCCTGTCTGTTGGAAACATTGAGATGCTCCATCAGTCTTTGTGCTGCTCTTGTCAGTTATTTTATTTGTGAAGAGAGCTATCCTTACTTGGATACTCAAAAAAAACCTTCTCAACCTGAAAAGAAGGAGAGTCAATGTCTCTGCAGGAGAAAGGAGAGGTGTGAATAAAGTGACTATTTTAGAGCTGTTCTTGAATCAACGAAGTAATGTAAACTTAAAGCACTAATTAATGGAGAAGCACACGTGCTTTTGCTGTGAGCTAAGCTTCTAAAGAAAATGCTGCATTTATACTCAGGTCTCTGTAGTGACTTACCATCTGTTTGCTGGTATAACTCTCACAGATGATCTGTAAAGCTTTGACTGTTTTGGAACTATGGTAAGTGAGAAGTGGCTTCTTAATGTGGGCCTCTTCCATGGCAGTTAAGATTGAGTGAAAAGGCTGTTAAGATGAAATCTCTTAAGGTTGGCAAAAGAGCAGTGGTGGTTAAGGGACCTTTTCTCCTTGGCGAATCCCATTCCTTTATTTTGGTGGACTTTTGATGACTTAAAATAATTTGTGTATTTTATTCTTGGTGTCTTACATTTATATTTCTGTAAAAGAAGTGTCGTTCCTTTATATTTCTGTAGTTAGCAATCTTGGATCTTAGTTGCTTTTCCGTTGTACGTATTTTGACTTAAATACAGCTTCAAATGAGCACTTCTGTGTGCCAATGGCGATTTTTCTGATTTTATAAAATATTTTCTTTGGCTGCCTAGTGGTTTGTCTGAAAGCGATAACTTCTGCTCCTCTTTGACACAACTTCAGTTTAAACCATTTGTCAGTCTCTTACTTTCCAAAGACACTGTGCTTTGTCTTGCTAGATAGATAGGAAGGTATCTGTGTCTCCATGTGTTAGACCAAAATGTTTATTTTTAGAAGAGCGCTTTTAAATCTATGAAACTGTTCTCACATACTAGAAATACTTAAGACTTCTGTGGAAACTTCCTTAAGCCAAAATTTTCTTCTGTTAAAGTGAAATAATCAGCTACATTACAGTGATTCAGAAAACCAGGTTTGAAATGTATGAATGGGCTCTCTTTGTAGAAGTGAATTACTGCAGATCACTCATTCATGAATTCTTCCTATTGCAGAATAAATGAATGAAGATGACTCATCTTGAGCACATTTTATAACAGTCCCAAGTTACAGCTAAGGGCAATTAAATGTTACTTGACATAATAAGAGAGACCATGTTCTATATGTCTCTGCAAAGGAAAATTGCCATTTTCATAATAAAATAAGAAAATTTATGTAAATTAGAATGAGTCATAAATACTTCATGCTTTGAAATGAAATGAAGTATCAGTATTAAGGTTGTCTCTGGGATAAGAGTTAAGCAATCTTAACCTCATTTTTTCTCTTTAAAATAAGGAATAAAATACTTCTGAAAAGTGTTTTCAAGGAAGTCAAGAGGAAAAGACGACCACATCTATTCTGAGACCACAGTAGTGAAACGCATACTTTAGTTCATTCTAAGATTAACTTCAGCTTTGCAACACCAAACCTGGCCATTACCCAGAATATTGTGTAAATAAAACTGTTATAGAATCATAGAATAGTATGGGTTGGAAGGGACCTTCAAAGATCATCTAGTCCAACACCCTGCCATGGGCAGGGACATCTTTTACTACATGAAGTTGCTCAAAGCCCCATCCAACCTGACCTTGAACACTTCTAGTGATCGGGTATCTACCACCTCTGTGGGCAACCTGTTCAAGTGTCTCGCCACCCTCATCATAAAATATTTTTCTTATGTCCAATCTAAACCTACCCTCTTTCAGTTCAAAACCATTGCCCCTTCTCCTGTCACAACAGGCCCTGGTAAAAAGTCTTTCTCTGTCTTTCTTATAAGCCCCATTTAAGCACTGAAAGGCCGCAATAAGGTCTCCCTGGAGCCTTCTCTTCTCCAGGCTGAACAAACCCAACTCGCTCAGCATTTCTTCACAGGAGAGGTGTCCCATCCCTCTGATCATTTTTGTGGCCCTCCTCTGGACCCACTCCAACAGGTCCATGTCTTTCTTGTGCTGGGGACTCCAGAGCTGGATGCAGTACTCCGGGTGGGATCTCCCCAGAGCAGAGTAGAGGGGCAGAATCACCTCCCTCGACCTGCTGGCCACGCTTCTTTTGATGCAGCCCAGGATATGATTGGGTTTCTGGGCTGCGAGCGTGCATTGCTGGCTCATGTCTAGGTTTTCATCTACCAGCATCCCTGAGTCCTGTGCAGGGCTGCTCTCAATCTGTTATCTGCTGTTACCTGCTGCCAGGTTTCATGTGGTTGTGGTTGTTTTTAGACAGTGTTAGAGCAACCAAGCTGAACATTTTAAAATCCAAATGTAACTGCTATTTAAGTACATTTGAACCAAAAAAACCCTTAGATTTATTTTGTTCTCAGTATCACCTGGTGCTTTGGTGTTGAGTTTTAAATAAAACTAATTTATTAATATTGGAAGTGGTTAAAGACCAGTCATAAATTCTGTACAAGTTGCCACAAACCCCTCAGAAGGGACTTTGCTAGTTGCTAATGGTCATTGGAAGATGCTTCTTTCACAGGAAGACCACAGCTTACTATTCAAATCTTAAACCCAGTGTGTTAAGTGGAGGAAGTGTGCGATGTCATTCTGTGGTGATTTTAGAATGTACTAGAATACCTGGCACCGTAGTAGTGATCCCATATATCTTTAAGCCCTCACTGTAGCGCATGTAGAATGCTTGTGTATTGACTTTGACACATATGAGAAATCTAGTTCATAATTCAAGTACTGTTGGCAGGGAAAACTTGCCCATAAGCCCTGCTGCTGCAGCTTTTCTAGTACTACTAGTAGTACTGAGGTTCAAAAAGGCCGAGTGCCAGGTCCTGCACTTGGGCCACAACAACCTCATGCAACGCTACAGGCTTGGGGAAGAGTGGCTGGAAAGCTGCTTGGCGGAGAGGGATCTGGGGGTGTTGATCGACAGCCAACTGAATATGAGCCAGCAGTGTGCCCAGGTGGCCAAGAAGGCCAACAGCATCCTGGCTTGTATCAGGAATAGTGTGGTCAGCAGGACTAGGGAAGTGATCGTGCACTGGTGAGGCCACACCTCGAATACTGTGTTCAGTTTTGGGCCCCTCACTACAAGAAGGACATTGAGGTGCTGGAGCGTGTCCAGAGAAGGGCAACAAAGCTGGTGAAGGGTCTGGAGCACAAGTCTTATGAGGAGCGGCTGAGGGATCTGGGCTTGTTTAGCCTGGAGAAGAGGAGGCTGAGGGGAGACCTTATCGCCCTCTACAACTACCTGAGAGGAGGCTGTAGCAAGGTGGGTGTTGGTCTCTTCTCCCAAGTAGCAAGTGATAGGACGAGAGGCAATGGCCTCAAGTTGCGCCAGGGGTGGTTTAGATTAGATATTAGGAAAAACTTCTTCACGGGGAGGGTTGTCAAGTATTGGAACAGGCTGCCCAGGGAAGTGGTGAAGTCCCCATCCCTGGAGGTATTTAAAAGACAGGTGGGCGAGGTGCTTAGGGACATGGTTTAGTAGTGGACAGGTACGGTTGGACTCGATGATCTTAAAGGTCTTTTCCAACCAAAAGATTCTGTGATTCTGTTACTGTGTTGAATTAAAGGTAGCTCAGGTTACGTCTACTTGATTCTGTAGCCCCTTTTGCAATAGGGCAGAGGCAGTCTTCAGTCTTCTCAGGGCCATCTCTCAAATTTGTTTTATTAACAAAACTTGCAAAGTAGTGCAAAACCAAGGTCGTTCCCGTGACCAGAATAAACCACAGCAATCCAGAAGTCTGTTGTTTAGATCTGGCTCTTTCTGCTTTGAGAGTGGCCATGAGAATTAGCCTTATAATGGAGCTCCCTCAGCCTTCTCTGGGAACTGCCTGACCTCCTCCTCCGTTAAGTCTGATAACTGACCAGATCTTGGTGGTCCCAGTGTCCTTCAGCTCTTAAAGAGGCAGTCAGGGATGCTACAAAAAGCTGTTGCTGGAAAAGCTTACTTTATCGTGCTGCTGTTCTGTCAGAGCAGCTCACATTGCTGTTGTACCCATTTTGGTAGGATTATAAATACTAGATTTCTAAAACAGGCTATTCCTAGAATAAACTGAACTTGACAAAAGTTTTATTAAAAAGCAAACTAGACCTGTTTTATCACCTTCTGCAGCAGCAAATTAAAAAAAAAAAACCACAGATTAAAAGGGAAATGCTTTAATTCAGATCTGTTTCACAGTGTCGCTTGTAGCGTGTTTTAGGGAAAACTTAATTTTTCTGTCATTGATTTCTGTTTAAAACATGTTAAATAGTTCTGATATCTTTATATGGACAAAACGTCTATTAGCATTTTTGCCTTGGTTATTTTCTCATTCTTCTATTAGATATTTTTCTAACTTTTATTCTATCTTATTTCACATGTTTTGAGATGTGAATGAGTTCATAACTTACTGTATTCATTATAAGGTGTTCAGTCACGTTCTCCTTTTCCTGTCTCCTTTTCCTGTATATTCTGATCAGTTAATGTTCCTTTGTATCTTCTCTAGTCTCCTTCTTTATTCCCTCTTTTTCACTACACTGCAAGCTCCACATTGCAAACCCAACCTGACTATAGGAAGGTTCTGGAGACATTTGTTTGAAATATCAGTGCTTCAGCTGCATAGTGAAGACATCTAATTTTAGGTGTCTAAATGTGTGTTTCTATATGTGGCCTTGGATCTAAGTTCCCATTATAACTAGTGAAGATTTAGTCACTAGCTGTAGTACAGTCAGTTCTTTTCAGCTGACATCAGTTTGCACTGAATAGCTCTCCAGGCTCCACTGGCCTTACTGACTAGATCTCCACTTGCTATAATGGGAGTTTAAAGTCCTAACTTGCATGCAGACACATAATTTTAGATGCCTAAATGAGATGTCTCCATTCTGGAGCTAAAGCCTGGCTATTATAAGCTGAAATAAGTAAGGCTACATCCTGAAAACATCTCATTTGAGTGTGTTGTTTCACAGTTGTACCCACAGTGAATGTCTTTGTCCTCAAGCATTTGAACTCTTTGAACTCATCCATTTCCATGAGCATCTAATGTCTCACATTTTACAAGGAAGTACCTGGAGGTGCATGCTGGGAATGGAGTTACAGCCCTAAGTTACAGCTAGAGAATGCCCCTAAAACTTGGTTTCCATGACTGTAGTCAGTCATGTCTAGCCCACAAGGCTGTGAAGTATTAACTCAAACCTCTGAGATTCAGGTGCTGCTGTGGGCTGAGTCTGCAATGAGTTGGATGAGTCTTGTATGAAGCATGTTAAGCTTGACAGGTCTGTGTCTGGCAATATTATACTAGTCCCCTGACATTGCAGTCAGTTCATCTGTTTTCTTCCCTGACTATGCTGTTGATGGGAAAGAAATAGCCCTGTACTACTTGCTTTGTGGGGGACAAAGAGGGGAAAACTTATGTAGGATCTCTTCTTGGTTTCTAATGTAAGTAGAAAGTTTGTCTAATGTAAGTAGTTAGCCGTTTGAGCTAAATCAAAGATCAGAGATGCGGGCAGAGGAGTCTGAAAAAGATTTTACCTAGTATTTTCACTTAATATCGTAACATTTAGAATAACTTATGCTGATAGCATTTTCTGTCTCTTAATTGGATGCAATCTGGTTGATTGAAATAATAAAGTTTCATAAATATTGCTAACTTATTTTATTAAATAGAGAAAGAAGTTTCTCAGTTTCATTATCTGATTAATTCTTTAAAAACAATTGGTGCTTTTATTTTATAGAAACTCAAACTTAATGTTTTTAAGTTGACTTTGCACTGGATTTCATAAAAATGGAAAGGCTAGAACTTTGTGCATCAAGGACTTCTTTTGTTAAATCCTCTTTCACCACATGTACAGTATGAATACAGGCTGGTGTGTCATTTGTTGGAAGATGCTACAGATTGTTAGATGAGACCCCAGGAAATTTCTTTATAGTTCCACTCTGTGAGATTCAAGTTGTATTGCTACATCCTTGATGTGTAGCTGTAGCTGTGAAAGTATTCAGACTTCTATCAAAGAATTACTGTTAACGAAGAAATAGCTTTGAATTAGTTTTGATTTACTCTTGTTCTATTTATACTCCAAAAAGTAGTCGTGGCTGCCTTATCTTGTTGACCACTGTCAGGCATGTGGTAGTTGTGAAGGGTGGCAGACAGACTAGGAAGGAAACCAAAGTCTTCGTGGCTGTGGAGCAGCTCTCATGGCTATTATTTTTCCAGAGTTCCTCAAGACAGAGCAAGCTCCCCACACACGCCCAGGCTGCCACAGCCACACCAGCAGCTTACAGGGCCAACATTGCTCTGCCTCCATGCTTTCTCCTTTGATGCTAAAAGTTGTTGTGTAAACAGAGGGCCAAGGTAGCAACAGAAAGAGACCAGGAGGTTAGTCTCCCTTTCCTTCATTTTCACCTGTGCAAGGCTACTGTGTTGTCTGCATGGGTCCAGGCACACTTTTCTTGCCAGAATGTAATATCTAACTGAATGTTGCAACTTGGAATCCAGGGATTTTTTATTCTGTTCTTAGTTTTGCTTTTTTCTAATGGATGAATCAGCAGTGCATGCCTTGATAGATATGGCTGTGCATGTGTTATTAATAGTAAATGATTATAGTTGTCTTTTTTGACTGTCTGTTAAACGACTGAGGTTTTGTCAGCTTGCATGACTTACATGATCATGACACTCTTCAACTTCATTAAAATAATGGCGATATAACTTCCCTTCCCCTTCTTCCTTTTGCAGACATGCAGCAATCTCTTTTACATCTAAAGGAGATTATTATCCAAATGAGGGAAAGGAAGAAGAGGAGAAAGATTAAAAAGGTCGTTGCAAACATATAGCCTAGCTGTGCACAAATATAAACAGCTACTGTGTAATGTGAGTTAAAGACCAATTACAAGCATGTAAGTTCAGCCACTTAAAGCCATTAAGAAACAATGTAATTACATGGGGTTTCAAAGAAAGTTGGAAGGGCCAAATTCACTGGTAGTAAATACAGCTATCCACAGTGCTGTTCTTGTTTTCTTTTTGCCAAACAGAAGCTCTTTCTCACACTGCAAAGAGCTTTCCAGAAAATACAGTTGTCTGGAGCAGGTACCCTAGGACAGCATCCAAAGAGCCTCAGATTTTTTTCAAGTGACTGTACAGCACCCAATAACTTGTAGACGGGTCTCAAGTTCATGGTATAAGAGCTGTTAGAGAAGCTGACTATGCTTTCCTTCCCTTTTGATTAATCAGCTATTCTGTTAGCATATGGTTTATCTCCTGTGCCTGTTCTCAATTTGTTTTTCCAGTAGCCCATTCTCCAGCAGTTTCATTTATCCTTTCCCTTTGGTGCTCTACATATGGGCCATCTTCGTAAATACCATGGATATTATGTTTCCTTTGGATGATCTTGACAGTTGTATTCATGGATAGAATGGATGTGCCTTCCAAGGCAACCAAAGAAAGAGATGCAATAAGAACTATGAATGCCAAACCAATAGTCTATATTATTGCTTCATTAATAATTCTTAAAAGGAGTTAATATGGAATTGTAGTTTCACTAAGATGTGAATAAGTTACTGTGAGTAGGATAGTGAGTATTCCTCATGAAGACCTCTTTTTCTTCTAGAAGAAAATCTTATGGACAGGTTCTTTAAAGTAGGAGGACGGTGCTGAACAAAGACCACAACAGGACCATGGGCTGAGGGAAAGCCCTATTCATAAAACACAGCTTTAGCAAGCCACTTCCAAAAACTAACCAAAAAACCAAACCAAACTACTAAACCAGGTGGAAACAAACAAATCCCCAGGGAGAGGGCAGAGAAAGAACTGTTAAGACTAGGAGCTGTGACTTAATGGTACTGTAGCCTTCTCTTCTAAGAATCAGAATGAAAGTTGAAGACGACAGAGAGAAAGAGAAAGATGTGTCGACAGAGAGTTGTCAGCCTTTCTCTTTTTCTGTTTTTCCCACAAGTTGTGTTTTAAGATAGTATCTTGAAAGATGGCATTTAAGTGAAGTGCTACTGTGTTACATCCTCAGCTGCTTTAGCCTTGAAGAGGTTGTGCTCTGAAAGGCACCACTGTCTTGACAGAGTTAGCTCTTATGGTTTATGCAGCCAAGAGACATCTCAGTAAAACTGTTAAGTAGCAGGTAGATTTGGAAAATTATATGAAACATACTTAAGTTTGCATTTATTCTTATTTTTTGTTATCCTTTGTATGTATTTTGTTTCTCGTTACGTGATCAGGCACAGAATTGTTTTGTTTGATTGCATCATGTGAACTAGAGTGGCTGCACTTTGGACCCCTTTCAAACTGTCTGAGCATGTGCTTTCTCT
>VYZW01027849.1:23975-36347 GCA_013401315.1 Balaeniceps rex | reverse complement strand
GGCACCTCTCCTGTTCTCCATGACCTTTCAAAGATGATGGGGAGTAGCTTAGCAATAACATCTGCCAGCTCTCTCAGCGCTCATGGGTGCATCGCATCAGGGCCCATGGACTTTCGTAACTCCAGCTTGCTCAAGTATTCCCCAACCTGATGCTCTTCCACNAAAGACTGAAGCAAAGAAGGCATTCAGTAATCTACTTGAGGACACACTGTCTGTGCTTAATGATTTGTGTCATTTGGTATGAGGTGGCTCCCTGATAAATGTGCAGAAGCACAGAGTTGTCCTCTGGAGGCAGCCAGTGAATCACCCTGCTGAAGCCAAGTGTTTGCTTTAGATGCTTCAAAGCGTACGGTGTGTGACATCAGATGTTTTCAATTTGGTCTTATGTCTCATTTTTGTCGTGTGATGATTGTGTCATTTGCTTGGGGCTTGTTCCCTGCAGTTTCTGTCATGACAGAAGGATTTTGCATTACCAAATGTCACCTTTTGAGTTGTCAGCTTCAGGGACTGTTTTCTTCGCTCATGATTTGAAACAAAACTGTGTAATAAAGTGTTACTTCAAAATTTATTTCATAGTTTAGAAACCTACATCTGAACATTTGTTTGTGGAACTGCAATGTTGGTAGAATCTTTGTTGGTGGACTCAAGTGAGCACCTCTAATGTAGGCATAAAAATAATTGTATGCGGCAAGTGTGAAGAGAGGAAGTCCTGTAGGACTGAACTCTCTTTCCATTTCTTTGTATTGTTACAAAAGACCTTTTCATCTGACCAGAACAGCAAACTCACTCACCCAATGCAAGAATTACATCTAAGAGAACAAAATTTCAGTGGGACAGAGCTGTTGGATGTGAGAGGGTTTTTTTAAATCAGCAGTTATCATTAACCTTTTACCTTTACTAAGAACAAAATTTAGCCCTGTTTTTGCACCCTAGAACTCTAGTTGTGGAGACAATGTCATTCCAGATTTGCCTAGTTTTCCCTCTTTCTGCTAAATCCTGTAGAATCCTGGATTATGGAATTCCTGTAAAGCTGAGACACCTCACGTCCTACTAACTTAGTTTTATGTCTTCCAGTTAGGAATGACCACTCCCAAGTTGGTCCATTTAAAGAAAGATGTGTGTGATATTTAGTTTAGATATTAGAAGGACTTCAGCTGCTTATAATCATAATAATTTTTGTTCTGCTTTGTTTTTATTTTAAATGGACCATCTGAATCTGCATTGTATTAGTTTATATAATTAGCTTGAAGCCTAAACAACTCAGAGTTTTTCAAATGAAAGTACATGTTATTAGTAGATTCCAGGAACTCATGGTACATCTTTAGAGGTGTCTGCCTTGGACAGAAGTAAGAATTGGAGTTGGCACTGAGTTTTCTCTTGGCAGCCTTTTCTGGTATTAATTTCTTGCTCAAGTTTCTGACACTGGTATGGGTTTGTAATAGTTTGCACAAACAGAATTTTATTATATCGACAGAGTCTTCTGTGTATTTTCATCCATAGTTTTAAAATACCCTACCCTAGAATTTGGTAAAACTGTTTCAGCATTTGTATGCATGTTATTGATTTTCTTAATCAATACATCATATTTGTATAAGTAATATTCAATAAGTCATATTCAAGTCATAATCTGTATGTAGAGATATATATATGCATGTGTGTATAATAATTTGAGGGGGGAATATTAAGAAATTTGCACAAATGAGGGGGGACTTCTCTGAACACCAGCTCTGAGACAGCAGAACGTGCCAGATAATTCTGCACTCTAGTTTCAAATCAATGTAGCTGGGTAAGTATGCAAAGAAAAAAATAACTCATTAGTGTAATAAGTTGAATATAATGATGCCGAAAAGACCTTTACAAGTAATTATACTATGTAATTTCATTTTTGGCACAACCTGGTCGGGGGACAGGGTGGGGTTTGAAGTTAATGCTTGTTCCTTCCAATATATCTCTTCTCTGAATCAACATGCTCTTTTGTAGAAGCCACTGTCTACACGCCAAGAACTGTTGAGACTCACTTGTACTGTTCACCTCTTAACCACAACCAACTATCAGTAGCAGTGCTTAATTTTTTAACTTTCTGGTCTGCAGTGCTATATGGAAAAAAAAAATCTGATTAGAAAAACCAAAATTCTAGTGGTAACAACTGTTACATGGTTAAATTGTAGTTTATCCTGAATGTCGTGAATCAAATGGAACATGATTAAGCAGTATGCACAAATACTAAATATTAGTCTGAAAAAGTCGCAGATCAGTACTGTTAGGTACTAGGAAATTAGGTTCTCTTTGAGGAAAAAGCTAGGCAAATATGTGATGCAGTTAAATTAGAACAAGTGCAGATTATTTTTCCTGCTAAGAATAAAAACATTTTCATCAAAGCCTCTCTGTGTTAAGAATGGTATATCACATTTGACTCCCTTTGAGATGCAATGATTTATGGTTCACCTGATACTTAAACTGGAAGACTAAGAGGGAGAGAGAACAATTTTGTTACATAACTCTTCCACATAGTTACTAATAAGTACCCTAAGTCTAAACCTGAAACAGCAAATGAAACAGCAATTTAGCAATCTATGCTGCACAGTACAAAGTCTGTGTTGTTTTTTCACATTAACATCTTTGATTCCTTGGTGCTTTTTGTTGACGAAGTAGGATAGAGTCGATCACTGTGCCACTCAGTTGCTTCAGAAAGAATGTATAAAAACTTTTCATTGTTGGAGTATCTCAAAAGATTTAAATCATCCTTCTGCAAGCTCCCAAGTTTAACTTCATGTCGTGAAGTTGCACAGTTCAAAGGCGTGGGCTTGCAGTCTTTTTTTAATCACAAAATTGCACAGTGGTCATTGTATAGAAACAGGTGAAATGAAACGACATTTAACATTTGAACACAGAAACCATTGTCAGCTTTTCCCTTTGAACATATGTGAGGCCATTATAAAAGAAAACCGATAGCTGTATTAATGATAAAGTGCTATAGGAACCTGTCATCTCTGCAGTTTGCCTATGAGAAGGGATTTCATGTCCCTTTTTTTTTTCCTGAATATGTATGTATGGTTTCATGGGAAAGATCAGGATCTCATTAGGATGTAATCTTTAGAAATACTGTAGTTAGGCTTCATAGCTTTCTGCTCTTTTATCCATTATTTCAAGGTCTCTGTGGATGAAACTGATGCTTTTTTTCCCCTCCTTTTGAAAGGAACTATGTGAACGTTTTACCTTCAGTTTTTCCTTGCATTTGCCAGCCTGCAGTCTACTGATAGATTTTTTTTTTTCTTCTTTTTTTTTAGCCAATTAATATATTTAAATTGATGTTGCTGCTTTGTCAGCTGCCATTCCCCAGCCTTGATGGCAAAAGTAGGCAGATGGATGGGGGAAGGGATTGTTTTGTCAGGGTGAATTTAGAGCATAAGGAATATGTTAAATTGACAGCACTGTGAACTGAAGTCTTCTGATCGCCTGTGTCCTTGCAGTGTTCACAGTTCTTCTTGTGCCTCTTTCCCAGCTCAGGCCTAACAGTAAGTTCTGTGTTTGCTTTTCTTTTTTGTTATTACTCGCTTTGGCTACATTGTACCTAGTAAATGTAAAGCCGGTGATTCTTTTTGACAACTTTTTAGTGCCTCTTAACCTAAAGTAGTAATTTGGAAGTATTTTCCAGGCACAGCTTAACAAATGTAGACCAATTGGTAGTGGTTGTTACTGTTTTTTTTGTAATTAATTGTAGCTGCTGGGAGCCCAAAATAAAACTTGGAAGTCTTAGCCATTATGTAAAAGGCAGAGTGGTGCAACTATTTGTGGCATCTGGGACTATTGATTTACTGCAGCCCGTCAGTGTTAGAGGGGTGTGCTGCTACGTCAGCTGTCCGCTCTATTGTTTCAGCTGCTGTGGCCTTTGTGTTTGATCCTGTCACTGCTTGCGTCAGTGATGCATATCATTGCCTGTGTGATGTCAAAGTGTGGGTGTTCAGTTATAGAGCCGTAGTTAACCTAATGTGCTGCAGTAAATCCTGAATGCTGTTTCCTCCTGGGGATAACAGTGATTCATCGCCGTTCACATTAGACTAATGCTAAGTATAGCAGCGTTCATGAGCCGCAGTATCCACATAGATTAGTATCAAAGTCACTGCAGCTTTCTAAACGTGACGCCAGAAAGTGTTTGTTTGCAACCAGATCTGTTTGCGCACCTCCTTTCTTAGGTGTGGACTGATTAGCAGTTCAGCTAAAGGTAAATCCTATGGAAGGATTGGGCTGAAGTAATCCTTTATAACTTGATTATGCTAATTAACGTAAAAGCCTTCAGCTAAAGAACTTGGATCACACCAGCCAATGACAGTCACAACAACAATGACTACAGTATAAACCAGCGCAGCAGTCCCGCGGCATGGCTAAGGAAGCCTTCCTCGGTGGGGATGATGCCCCGCCAAAGGCCGCCGCGCCCGGTCCTTAAAGCCCAGGGCCGCGTCGCCGCTGGTGCCGACCGGCTGCTGGCCTGGCTCCCAGCCGCGGCCCGGCCCGGGCAGGGCGGAGCGCAGNGCCCGCCGCCACCGCTCCGCCTGCCGCGGCGCGCCGGGGAGCAGCCGCCCGCCTGGCCCAGGCCCCGGCCCGGCCGCTGCCCAACCCGAAATGAGCGGTAAGGTCTCCCGGCTGCCCGGCTCGGCCGCCGCGGTGAAACACAAAAGCAGGGCGCGGCGCTGCAGGCAGCCCCTGCGGCGGTGGCGGATGGGGGAAAGCTGTGGTGGCTGGAAAATAAAAAAACAACAAGATGTGGGGAATCCGACCGCTGCTAAACCCCTGTCTCGGTGATGCGCGGGCTCCGGAGGGGGGTGGCTGGCCGGCCCGCCGGGCCGGGGGGGGCTGCGGTGACCCCGAAACCGTGAAGGGAGCCAGGAGCTTCCGCGCTGGGAGGCCATGACGAGCCCGGGTTTTGTAACAGCGGGGCTGTGGGCGGGCAGTGCCCCGGAAGGGCATGGGCGCAGGCAGGCGGTGAGCCGGTGTTGCTGCGGCGCTGGAGACCAGAGGGGGTTCACCTTGGCCGGGCGCTTTTATAAGCGACTTAAAATGGAGCGGTGCTTAATGGTTAAAATAAAAAGAAATCGTATATGTGTTAGGCACGCGGTGGCGGTATCCTCAGATTTCCAGGAGTTGCTATGTTTAGATCAGTTTGTCACGATCCTAGCGATTATGCAGCGCTGTTAATTTTGTTACACGTTTATGGTAGCTGTAATGAGGTTTTTACAGTCTACTCAAACAGACATGTTGGAGAACTTCACCTGCTGTTGTTGGAGGGGGGGGGGCGGGAGATATTCCTCCCCGTGCTGGGATTTTTTTATGTATTTCCTGCTTCAGGTCCCGTATTCCAAGTTTTGTGTGATCTTTGATGGGCACCTTGATTTTTTTTTTTTTTTAAACTTAGGACAAAATGCTTACATAGAGACTTTACAAGTGTTCCCTTTCATAGTAGTGAAGCAGCAAATTTCTGGACAATAATAAACTGGAAGTGTGGTGAAACATCCGCTTCTTGGGCTCAATTGAGTTAAATAAACCTTTACTGTGTTTGATGAGTCATTTTTCAAGAATAAAGTATAAAACACAGCTATGTGTTTGTCTCCCACAATACTTCTTTTCCACTTCTTATATAGAGAACTTGCATACCTGAAAGTATATAGAAGATTTGAGACCTCCTCTTACAACGGTCAAGTCATCAACATTCATAATACTGTGATTTGGATGAAGTCAATTCCGTTTATGTGCAATATAGAAAATCAGATGTTTGCTTAACACTAATTCCTGATGCTGCTGTTTGCTGGTACTTTATCATCAGTCTCACTTCATGGTAAAACACACTGGCTTTGCCATCCACCAGTCTAGCCAATACCTAAAAGCATGAAAATTCCTCTTGCAGAGTATTTCACTGAAGTAAAGCCAAGGACTTCACATTAGTTGTTTTTAAAAGGAAAAAAAAAATCTGGTTTTATAGTGTATTAGCATTTTATCTTTAGATACAGAAAAGTGTTTTTTTTTTCTTATTTTTGCAGGTAGTAATATGCTTTCTGTCAAGAATCTTATCAGTAATTTCACTGTTAAAGACCCTGTGTTCATTAAAATATATAAAGCCTGCCAACTTTTCTTCCATGCTTTCCATTTTCTTGAATGTTCCTCTGCAATCTAACTTCATTCCACAGCCACTTGGAAATCTAATCAGAAATAAATTAGAGTTCACCCTTACATCTTGAATATTAAAAATATATTTTCATTAATTCTAGAACTTTAAAGTGCTAAAGATGGGGTGCAAGTTTTCAAGCTACTAATTTGACTCTATTCTAACACTGCAGTAATTTTTCAGGTTCATACATTGCCTTTACGTCTTTATTTTTGTGACCACTAGATTATGGGTATACTGAAAATGGCTTTGTGGATCAACCTTTGTACTGGATTGGAGATAACTGCTTTGTTTTGTTTGTTAGATTAAAGCACTAAATATGTAAGCTTTAAAAAGATTGTTAAACAATATTCTTCAGATGATTAAAGCAAAACAAAACAAAAAAAACAAACACAGAGATACCCACCAGTTCACAAAGAAACGGGCTGTTCATGTTAGAATTCCTTCATCCCCTGAGGATGTTGAGTTTGCTGGAGAAAGTTCAAGTAAATACGGTCTTAATTCTCAATTTGCCTGAAACTTATATAGTTTAAAAATTGTGTGTTTAATAAAAGTGTCAGTGTTTTTTATTCATTATGGAAAAACAACAAGTAAGCAATACAAGAGGCGAGCTGTGTAAAATCCACCTTCTTATGTAAGAATTTAAACCATTATTTGGTTTAATGGCAACTTAAAATAAATATGCTTCCATTACTGTTGACCTTTTGAATTTCTTGTAAGCTAATGCTCTAAAGCACTTTTTCAGCTTCTCTTTCGCTGCTTTTCGCTTCACTTTCATTTCTTTTTAGCACTTCATACTCAGGAGAAACTTCCACTGAAACGTTTTTGAGTTTCAGCTGAGCAGAAAGACCCAAAGAAGGTTCAGTTCTCAATTTATAGCTTACTGTATGCAGCCCTTATATTCTTTGCTGTTACACAGTTCAGACAGTTCAGTTAATCTTTCAGTTAAGACCTTGCTCTTAAAAAGTCTCTTCCCCTCCCTCCCCCAGTTGTGGGTTAATACTTCATTGAGAATAAAGCTGTGATTCTTTTTAGGTAATGAATTTCAGAACTTCTGTATCTTATTCTAAAGAAGTCCCTATAGTATGTGTAATCAAGTTGGATTACATGCTACTTTTTTAAAGAATGCTTTTTGTTCCCTTTTCCCTACTCTTGGCATTTGGACATAGTTATCTTTATTTTTCTGTCATGCTCATACTTATCAGAATGAGGTATACTAATCTTATATACCGTACTTTGCATTTACTTAGTACTTTCCATTTACAGATCTTAACTGACTTTATAAAACATTAATGTGGAACTATGAATGCTCTTTCAGAAGTAGTATTGAAACTTCACTAGGATTTGGATCAGTGCTTTTGGTAGCTTCACTGCACGGAATTGGAAATTTGGAGAATGCAGCCTGGAGTGTCTGAATCACAACCTTATGCACTTGCCGCAAAACCTGGTCAGATTATATTGTGCTTCAGTTTTTCTTTAATAATTAAACTTCAGCAATTGTCACGTTGTGTATTTTAAACGCAAGAATGTAAGGATGTCTGTAGCTAGTCCCTCTTGAACCCTGTGCCAATGTGCTTGCTCTCGTAGAGGCCAGTATCAAATACCAAAGGGGAGAGCGTAAGGATAGGGCAGGCACACAGACACAACTTTCTTGTTTCTAGCTTCCTGAACCAAAAGTAATACTTGTATTTTTTTACAGCTCTTAATGGATTACTTCTCTCAATTTGCTTAACTTCCCCTGAAACTAACCTTTAGTTTCCACAATGTTCTTAAAGCAAGGAGTTACACAATTTAGTTGTGCATTTCATGAGAAATTCCTTTATCTGTTTTAAACCTTTTACTAGGTGATTTAATTTAATATCTCTGGCTCTTGCACACGAGAAACTGTAAATGATCTATCTTCCCATTTTTAGGCAGTTTGTGGGTGCTTTTTTGTAGGTCTTTTACCATTTCTCTGCTGCCAGCCCTTTTACATTTTAACCATCTTCAGGTAGAAGAATCATGGTCTCTTTCATCTTTCCTGATAAACAGGTAGAAAGCCACTGTAAATGTCTCCTTTTTTTTTTCACCCTTTTCTAGTTCTGTGTATTCCTTTTGAAAGGTGGAGACAAGTACTGCACATAGTGCTCAAGGTATTGAGGTACAGTGTGGATTTATAGTGTAGCATAAAGTTTTCTGCTTGTTCTCTGTTCTGTTAGTAATGATCTTTAATGTTTGATTAGTCTGTTAGTAATGATCTTTAATTTAATCGTAATGATCTCTTTCTTTCTGCAAATGCCACTGAACAATGTTTGGCTGGTATTTCCATAGAAATATATGTAGTAACTCCATAGTTGCTTATTTGCAGCTAACTTATGGCTTATCACCATAAATAAATACTTCTGTTGGTTTTGTCCAGGTGCATTACTCAGTACTTTACAGCACTATTTCTTCTGCTTTTTTATCATCTGGTCATTGAGTACTGTGAGATCTTCTGCAGCTAAGATTTGTCACCTCGCTGTTGATTTCCTTTTCCAGAAATTTTGTTAATACATTGAACAGATTCATCTTTATGTGCCTCTGGGACTCCTTTGGTCACTCCAGGCACTTTGAAAGTTGATCATTTACTTCTCTTGTTTCCTGTTCTCAAGCCAGTTAGTTATGAGAATCCTTTTCCCTTTTTAACCAAAGGTAGCATTACTCCTTTAAGAGCCTTTGAGATTGTCAAAAGCTTTTTGAAAATCCAAGTATGTCACAGCGTTCCTGTGCTCTTTGAAGGTACCAGATTATCCAGGCAGTACTTTTATCTACAAATGCCACCTTAACACATCCCTGTTGTGTCCTATTTATCTAAGTATCTGTGAGCTCTGTTCTTTCTGGTTTGCATGGTACAAGGATCATCATGGTATCACAGCTTTTCTCATTAGTAGGAGTAGACTTACTGGTTTGTACTACCCTGGCTTTCCCCTGGGACCTTAAGTTAGTGTCCTGTTTGCTACCTCGCACTCCTCTGGTACTGAGACCGCTTTAGGTGGTAAGTCCGTAGTAACAGAGCAGCAATTCTATAAGTAATTTTCTTTACAACTCTTAACTGAATACTATCTGATTTCAGCAATTTGTTTCAAATACGGGTTTTTTGTTTCTGTTTTAAAGTCTCTTCTATTGTCTTTTCATCTTGGGACACTTCTTTTGACTTGTCACCTGTTAAGAAGTTTTGAGGTCTTTTGTGACCTTACTGACAGAGAAGGGAGAACTATGTGCTGGTGATTCTTTTTAAATTTAGTTTCTGGGTTTTTAAATTTAGTTTCTGGGTTTTTTTTAACTGTTGCTTAGGTTTCTAAGAGTGCCCTTTGCTGTATTTTTATCTGTACAGTTCATTGCCTTTGTTTATCCATGTTATCTTGTATATATTTCACAAAGACTTCACAGTTCAGTACGTTCTTTGAACTTTCTCAAGTTATTAATAGGTGCTGTACTGAATATTTCTGTAACCCATTTAGGTCCTGCTCAGGTTCCAATGATGTCCCCAAATGGTTCAGTGCCTCCTATTTATGTGCCTCCTGGATATGCCCAACAGGTATGTCCCTTCATTTGATTCTTATTTTATTTCTTTTCATGCAAACTGGGGGAGTAGAACCAAAATAGCTAATTCAGTAAATTAGTGTGTCAGGTTTCAGAGTCACTGTGGTCAAGCAAGTAAATAAGGGGAGATGTCCCATAGTATCTCTGTGATGGGAGACTTCTCATGCTGTATGTGTGCCTGTTTAGTTAAATATTAACTACTTACATGATAATAACAAGCACAGTTCCTTGTTGAGTTCAGGATCCTAATGTACTCGATGCCTTCCAAACATAAAATACAATCATGACCCAAATAGTTCATTATGTAGGATATGTACTGAATTCTGGGTTAGTGGATGTTTTCTTTTGGCACCAATATAATTTTATATACGTACATAGTTCATGTCTGGGAAGTTCCCTGTATGGAGTAAAGGAGGTTTACTGCGATTCCTAATTTAGATGCCTGAAAATTAAATGTGAGCTAGATAATCTGGACATCCTTTAAAGTAGATTAAAAGGATGATTCCTCTTGGCTATTTTTGACACCTGTATTATAATGAGATGTGTGGCCTTCTAGATGGTGTCTCTCTCTTTCCCTCAACTATAGAATGAGCCTAGGGCTTAGTAAATCAGACCTGGAAGTTAGAGCAGATGAATACCACTCTCCATAAGGTATGTCTTTCTCATGATATTCTATTGTTGTGACCAGTCTACCTCTGACTCAGTGTGCACCTCCTGGTGTACACTGAGAAGAGACTACAACATGTAAAATGCAACCAAAAAACCCACAGTGTCCAGCAGATGTTACACAAGTTATCTGAGCTGCATAAAAAATAGTCCTCTAGCAAAAGAAAAGGCTGTTAGGTTAGGCAGGCTAATGCTCCATGGTTTTGCCTTTCGTCTGTTGAAAGCTGGCTGATAAGTTGATTCATGCATCCTTCATAGTTGAGTTCCCAAACAGTCAGAAGAAAAATGAATTAAAAATAATCATGAAAGTCCATTTATCTTTCAGTCCTAGTAAAAAGTCTTGATTCCTATTAGAATTCATTTTTAAAGAACTGAAAGAATTGTTGAGGTAAGTGAAATTCTGAGTTTTACCATATTTCCTGAGTACTTAATTTCAGTTGATGAAGTACTTAATGTTTAAAAAGTTGTGTAACCTGTGCCAATCTGCATAATATTTATAAAACGAGTTTATCCTTCCTTTGAGGAAGAACTTGCAGCAGACAGGCTGAAGGACTGGGCCTTGCTGAGGCATGCTCATTAGCCTTTCATTGGAGCTTGTTAGTGCAAGCAGGTGTTGGGCTAACACAGCTCCCTAACTTTTGAACTGAAGGTGCCTCATATCTATCCAGCTCAGAGTACAGGTGGAATGAGCTCATGTCTGCTGTTTTCATCTGAGTAGAAGTATCATAGTCCGGGAAAATCTGTAGTTTATAAGGCTTCTGAAGTATTTGCTGCTGAGAAAACATACCAGCCATTGTGATTTATGGTGGAAGTTCCTGTTACAAGCCAGAAGACTTGATAGTAGCCTTGCAAACAGGAAAGTCTAACGCTATTGAGCTAAGAGTTATCCCAGACTTAATGCAGTCCCAGCAAAGTAACTTAATGGTTTCTTCAGGCATAGTATATTTTTAAATGTCAGCCACTGCAGATATATTTTCAGAGAAATTGGAAACCAGCTAAATAGCTGAAGCCATCAGCCTGGAAGAACAACTTCAGTGTAACCATCTTTTGTCTATCCATTTTCATTTAGTTCTGTTATGCCTCTGCTTGCTTCAGTTCCTGTTTGGCAGTGATACGGTGTACTGTCCTCTGTTAGAAGTTGAGGATAACTACAGAATAAAGCATATTTATTTTTCTTATATCACATAAACAAAAAGCAACTCATAAGTTGGTTTACTTTTCTCTTACTCTTCTTTTGGAACTGTAGTTGTAAAACTCTGAAAGAAAGAACATCTNATAGCTTGTTTACTTTTTTAAACTTAAAATTATATACTTGAGATGATGATCTTACTGCTTTTTGCAGGGTAGTTGCCTGGTAGAGGCCTACTGTTGAGTTGATGTTTGATTTAGAGACAGACTTACAGACCTGTCAAACTTCATTTTACACTATTAAACTTAAAGTCCCTGCTGCTATGAATTTGGTATCTATTTCTGAGTTACTTATGCTATTAGCAGACCCAAGAAAACAAATAAATTATAAACTAAGTAGCCTGGTTTTTTTATGGAAGCTGCTTCCTGCATAATCTGAATCTGCTCATAAATTCATGATAAATTGCAATTTTTTTTGTGTAAGCAAAAAGGACTTAAATACTTAAAACACTTTCAGTGTTTAGATAATTTCATTGGACAGCAGAAGTTCTATCGTATTTACTGCTGTTAATATATCCTGCCTTTAGATGCCACACAGCTATGATTGCACAGATATGAAGAGTGTTGTCTTTAGTGAAATTACTCTTTCCCACTAAGGGACAATTTCTGTATACTGAAAATAGCCCATTTTTTAAAGTCACGGGGTATGTATGTATTTTAAAGCTGTGTGCACTTAAGTCATTTATATTAATTCCCAGCTCTCTATTTATGTAAGTAAGGTGGGATCAGCTCCATTGTGTACATACTTTTATGTCTTCTGAGTATTATTGCATATGCATAGAGATCTTCATTCTACCATT
>VYZW01027849.1:1323-15284 GCA_013401315.1 Balaeniceps rex | reverse complement strand
GATGGGCCTAAGAGAACAAAGCTGCTGACATGCACATCTCTGTGTAGATTTGAGCAAATCTTATTAGTCATACTTCATAACACTGTTTAAAGAAAAATCTGTGCTTTGTCCAGAGTTGTTGGTGCTTACATTTTGAGGAATCACTGAATATGGATGGCCTGCTTGGCATTGCAGAAAACATGGAAAGAACCAGGTGTCTGATACAGGAAACCTGTTAAAGAGGAATATTTTATAAAAGAGATACTGTTGTTACATGAAATTCTCATAATGCCTGTCCCTACCAACTCATTATTGAAAGACCTTTGTACAAAAAGACTGGTCCTGCCACTGGTCCATGTGAGTTCATGTTTTCTAAGACACTACCATAGGGACTGTGTTTATTATTAATATCAAAGCTTGTGATCTCATAAATAGACTGAATTCACTCAGTCTTGGTCATACAGTCATTGTCAAATCTGATGATGTGTCATGATGCAACTTTCAGGTCGCTGGCATAACACTTCAGATTCAGAACATAACGCCAAAGACTTGTCATCAGCCAAGTACAATTTTCTCAGAACAGGGAGTTGTAACTAGTGATGCTGAGGGAAACAAACCATGATTTTCTCAACTCATTGAAGATTGCTTTGAGATGATGATTTTGTGCCAATGTATATTAGATTGCTGTAGACCAAAAGGAATGTGAAGAAAGTATGTCTAAGACCAGGAAATCTCGACCTAAAAGAGATATTTAAAAACGTGTAGCTAGTACGCTGTGAAAGCTTAGTACCAAGTGACACCTGTGAGATAAAACCTGAATTCAGAAGCTGGGAACTGTTGCTCCAAACTTGAATGAATACTTGTCACTGTAGTTCCAGAGTGGCATTTGTCTTGGCTTGAGTTTACTTTCTGTTAGTTGGTATTTATCTGTGAGCTAACTTTACCAAGGCACAGGTGATAAAATTCACTGTTGCTTACATGTGTTGTGAAAATTATGTTAATCATTCCTTAGAAGTATTTTATATGAAAAATGGAAAAGTCCACTTTTGAAAATTACTTATTTCAGGAGACATTTTGGACAATTACATACTATGACTTGGACTTGTGATAACAAACAGAAGTCAGAAGTGCATTTAATTAGTTATAAACTTTTATTTTACTTTTCTTTTTAGTTTAAGGCAGGTTAAATGAATTAAAAATGCCTGGCCACACCTTCAAAACTGAGTAGCCTGTTCACTTACACTGTTGAGATAATAAAATTCTAATTTTGTGTGAAAGAAAGCACATAAAACACTTTCTATAAACTTACTGAGTCCTCTGTAAAGCTCAGCTATACCTTCAGCTGAAACAGAACACCTTAGATTCTTTCCCTGAGATGTAACTGAAGGCTAGGCTAAGGTTTGCCCTTGCAGTTGAGGGAGGCCAACAGTGTTACCAGTAGTCCTCCACATGATAAGCAATAACATATTTAAAGTACTGTAACTTGACTGCATCTACATCCAAAGAGAAATCTATAGGAGATATCTTAGCCAAGAGCTTAAGTTCTCCAGAGCAGTAGTTTGTTTAAAGTTATACATTAATAAAAGATAACCAGGCTTTCTGTATTCCATTAAATCATAAAACTATTTCTAAATTTGTTCTATATGAACAAGTTCTTTGGGAGCTTTTTTGGGTTTATGTTGCTCTAGATGAATGCAAGTTGGCAAGGTGTTCTATTTTTTACATACTTTAGTCTATGCGCAGTTGTTGAATTTGAAGAGCTATTTTACTATAAAGTCACTGAAAAATATTCATGGGTACTTTTTGTTTGCTTTGATTTTGTTTTTTAAGAAAAGGATGAAGAAACAAAAGCACTTGAAGCACTTCTTTCTAATATAGCCAAGCCAGTGGTAAGTAAATAAAGCATTCCATAAAATCAGAATGTATTTGTTGCTAGTTTATACAGTGACACCTCCTTTTCTCTTTCCAAGTTTAAAGGATCTTTAAGTTCCCACACTAAAGAAAACTTGCTTAACTTCCAGTCACTGAAATGTAAATGACCAAAGTAATTTTTAGTATATTATCATTTATGAAGCTAAAATTGTCTTGATACTTACTATGTGGAATTCTTCTTCTTGGCCACTCTGTGAAATCTCAGTATTAACAGAATTATAAAAAATATGTATAGAAAGAGCTTGTAACATTACTAGTAACATACTGATGATGCTTAACATAAGATGATGCTTAACATCGTCTCTTACTTTAAAATCAGTTCTCAATTTCCTGTAACATTGTTTAGTTTTAACTGTTCAGGAAACAATTCTACACACCAGGTATCTTTAGGCATGAGAGATATCTGGTAAGGTTTTGGAAACCTCACCTAAAATGAGGTTTTGGAAAATCTTATTTGAAAAGTAAAGAAAAACCATGGCAGATTTCTCTTTAAGGATCTCTGGCACCTGCAGGGAAGAGAGACATAAAATTCACCAAGGAAGGTGACTGTCAGCAGTGGGCTTCTGACTTAACTGCTTGAAAATCGACCTATTTCTTTTCAGTTTGTAGAACTGTAATTCATAACCTCGTGTGTAGAGACTCTTTAAAGCACTATTGCCAAATTTAGGAGTTTCTTGCATTTTAGAACAGGCCTGTGTTCTTTTCTTTCATCACCTGGACCTTCCCTGGTCGTAACCTTTCTGTGAGGATTTACACAGCTTTTCCAAAAATCTGCACCTCAATCCTCAGTCCACCAGCTTGCTTGAGTAAAAACAGTCTGTGTTGCCTACTGTAAACTACAAAAAGTCCGTGCAACTGGAACTCCAGGAGGAGCTTGCCATGGGTTTGTCCGGTCAGCTACTTCCTCCATAATCAGGCACTCTGCTTTTCATCCTTTGTCGGTCCTTAGCTTAGCACACCACACACGTGCACTCACTCACACACACACTTCACATAACTAATAAAGAAGAGAAAACTTTTATGGAAGGAAGGACATACAGAGAGAAGAAGATGAAGAAGGAAAAAGGGTCAGATGGAATAATCATCGGACTTCCAACATTGCCATTCATCAGCTACATACCTTCTCCGCTTTACCTCCCAGACAACCTGGCCCCGGTTTTAGTGCCCCAGTCTTGATTCTTCTTTCATATGTTGCTTTACAGCCTGGTGAGGAGAGGCTGAGAGAGCTGAGACTATTTAGCCTGGAGAAGAGAAGACTCAGAGGGGATCTTATCAATGTCTATGGATATCTGCAGGGCGAGTGCAAAGAGGATGGAGCCAGGCCCTTTTCAGTGTGCCCAGAGTCAGGATCAGAGGCAATGATGAAACACAGGAGGTTCCTTCTGAACATCAGGAAACACTTTTTTACTGTGAAGATTACTGAGCACTGGCACAGCTTGCCCGGAGAGTTTGTGGAGACTCCCTCTTTGGAGATCCTGAAAAGCTGTCTGGACATGGTTCTGGGCAGCTGGCTTTAGGTGACCCTGCTTGAGCAAGGGGGTCGGACCAGATGACCTCCAGGGGTCCCTTCCAACCGCAACCATCCTGTGATGCCACAGTGCTCCAAGGGCTGAGCAGGGATTGTAATTACAGAGGAAGTCCTGAATGCTTGGCATCAGAATGGGCTAATATGTCTTTGGTGCCCCTGTGTCTTTGGTGGCTAAGCAGCATGGACGTGGAAGCGATCTGAACCAAATGGAGTAAACAAGGCGTATAGACTGGAATGAAGAACTGTTGATTAGGACCAGACTTCGAGAAGCTGGAGAAGAAGGGTCAGAAGGGGTTATGGCTGTAAGAAATGAATGTAAGTCTACACCTGATAGCACTGATTTTTATCCAGGACCTGGAATGTAATCCAGCTTTCCTGTATCTCATCTTTCTTCTGACAGCAAGTACCTGCAAAGTCCTGCCAGCAGAGGTTTTGTTTTGCTGCCTGTTGTTTCACTGCCCAGCTATGCATCTCATTTCCACAGATGTTAGCAAACACCTATTGCTATCACTCCGTTAGATCAAGTAGTAGAGACTTGTGCAGTGGATCTAAAGGCTCCAGGCTTGCTGTAGGATGATGCTAGAAAGAATTTAAGGGAGTCATTTGCTATTAAAAAATACATAAAAAATAGAAATAATACATACACACACATATTCTAGGAAAATATGCATCAAAATACTGTTAGAAGGATTCTATTCCATTCTCAAAGTGAAGCAGGAAAGATTTTGTACTAATGCTGGTCCATTGTGTTCAAGATTACAATTGCCTTTTGGTTTTGGTTTGTTATTTTGCGGGGGGAGGTTGGTTGTTTTGTTTTTTTTTTTAACACAGCAACATGCTGTTCTTTCTGTATGGTCCCTGCCATTCACTGTACAAAACATACCTGCTTTGGGAACGGATCAGGGCTGTGCACCTAAAGGGACTGGTGTCTTTGACCCCTTTTGACTCTGAGTCATGAGAGTCTGTCCCAGCAAGGGAGCATGTGCCTAGTTTAGCCACATACTGCATCAGAATGCATGCAGAAACAAATTTTGCTGCAAGATTAGCTTGCTCCAAGATTAGCTTACTGCAAGATAGTGCTCTCACTGGGGCATGCTGGACAACAGCATTCTCAGCAGCCCTCAAATCATGAGTGCCTGCTATGCCCTTCTTAACTTTGTGAGAATGTGGATGATCCTTTCTATCCTGACTAGAAGTAGCAGGACCAGTTCTCTAGAAGAAGTATGCACAGTCTTCTGCTAGTGGTCAGGACATAGAGGATGCCATCCAAGCCTGGGGTGTCATCAGTCACTGCATTGCCAAGGGGAATGACAACTCTGAGCTTCCTGTGGTGGTTAGAGTGAGACTGTGAGAAGTATTATCAGCAGGTGGTGTCTTCTTGCTGTGTTGCTAATGACATATGAAAAAGCAATGGAGTGCCAGTACTGTCTTTCACTTCCTTCCACCCTCAACACTCAACCATCCATGCCTTTTAGGCAAGCACGCTATTTCCCCTCCCCACCATGTCCTTACTTGAATGTCGTTGCATGTAGCTGTGTGCCTACGAGTAATCTCTTTGCAGACCTCAGAAGACATCACAGGCTTAGGCAGTAGTAGTCTGCTAGTCTGCTACAGGCTAGACAGCGTACACAAGGCAACAAGCCAAACTTCCAGCGCTTGGGGAGGCTTATGCTTTGCGAAGGCAAGGGATTGTCAGGGCTGTGGGTGGGTGGAAGACTAGCTGATGCTGCAGCTTGGGGAAGTATGACGTGATAAGAGAAAGGGAGGCTGTGTTACCTACTTAGGCATAGTGGATTCTTCTGATCTTAATCTTTGTTCTTCAAAAATACTTTTTCTCCTTATATCGCTGAGATTTTTTGAATGTATGCTAGTGTGTTGTGCTTGAGAACTGACAGGAATTTCTGAAATGTCAGTAATTCTTTTCTGTAATAGAGCTCTGGCTAGTGTTCAGAAAGTCAAGTATTGGTATATTATTGAACATCAAGGGTAAAGAACAATATTGAATAATTACTTCTTAAGCAATTAGTAATTACTGTCACATGCTTGCATCATGTGAAGCTGGAATTTTGTGTTGAAATAGTATATGCTGATGTAATCGAGGACTGCCATAATGCATATACACAAGAAAGAAAAGTTTTTTACAGGAAATCTTCATTTTAGCAACTCTTAATCTTTTAATACTTCGCTTTTGTCCCTTATTAATAGTCTGGTGAGAAAGAATATAGCTGGACCTAGACTTGTCTTTAAGAATCATTCTCTTAGCTGGAAGTCAAATCTGAAAAGCAGTACCAAATGTTTTATAAATGAGTTGAAAAGGACTTAAATTATATTCTCTGATTCTCTCTTGTCAGTGCTTGCAGCTGTGATTTTTTTTTTTTTTTTTTGGCAGCTGAGAGTGGTTGAAAATACTCATACACCTGTGTGTGAATTTACTGATGTCCTGGTTTCGGCTGGGATGGAGTTCATTTTCTTCCTAGTAGCTGGTACAGTGCTGTGTTTTGGATTTAGTATGAGAATAATATTGATAACACACTGATGTTTTAGTTGTTGCTAAGTAGTGCTTACACTAGTCAAGGACTTTTCAGCTTCCCATGCTCTGGTGCACAAGAAGCTGGTGCAGAGCACAGCCAGGACAACTGACCCAAACTGGCCAAAGGGCTATTCCATTACCATATAACATCATGCTCAGTATATAAACTGGGGGGAGGTGGCCAGGGGGCAGCGATTGGTGCTCGGGGACTGGCTGGGCATCAGTCAGCGGGTGGTGAGCAATTGCAGTGTGCATCACTTGTTTTGTATATTCTTTTTATTTCTTTGTAAATTTTTTTCCCTCTTCCTCTGCTGTCCTATTAAACTGCCTTTATGTCAACCCACAGGTTTTACTTTTTTTTCCCCGATTCTCTCTCCCATTCCACCGGGGAGTGGGGGGGATGGTGAGTGAGCAGCTTTGTGGTGCTTGGTTGCCAACTGGGGTTAAACTGCAACAACTGAAAAGCTCCAGAACTTACAAAATATGTAACATCGTATAGAGTGTAGGTCCAGAAGGAAAACTTTGATGTTACTCAGTCCCACTCCTGCTGCCTCTCTTCTTTTTGTCTGATTGCTGACCCCTCAGACATAAGCTGTATTTCTGGGGACCCCACAGTCCCCCACCCCTATTCTCTGGGGTTGCAGAAACGAAGAAGGTAGCAGCTTCGGGGGAATTCAGGTGTATGAGGGACAGGGTTGGAAATTATTTCCAGTATTTATACTTGCCAAAGAGTTAAGTGTTGTTAACTCTTGTTCTGTTGTTCTGCCCACAAACACCTTCTTGTAGGCCCTCAGGTACCTGCTTCTTAATGCTTGTTCCATAAGTAGTTCACTCCCCAGTACTCCTAAGGAGGGCTTACTAGTTTAGGCTTGCCTTCTTGCAACTTACTGGTTTAATGTGAGTGTACATGACTGATGGGGAACCAGCGGTTTAACCTGACCACCTGTTTTTTTGCAGACCACTCTATTCACCATCTACTGGGCCCAGTGACTTTGGTGTGGGTTGTAAATTCTCTAGTCCAGCAACAGGGTTACGTAAGATGGATACGGATTTCTGCCTCATTGCAAATGCAGGATGGAAGTGACTGTTAAATGCTTCTTTCTTTCCCATGTTACATTTTACAGTTTTAACTTCTACATCTACCAATAATAGAGCAGTGCATGACTTAGAGATTTCCTGATAGATTTTTTTTTAATATCTTTTTGTCTTTAATCCTGTTACCTGTTTTTGTTTCATTGACTCTTTTAGCTTCTCCTGTAAATTCTGTTAAGTAGTAGCTTATTGGCTAACATATTTCTTCCTTTTCTCCATATGCATATGTGTGCATGTGTATGTATACAGAATTTATATAGTTCTTATACATTAAAGCTTTTATGCACCATAAGGATGTCCTTAATTCCCAGCTTCTGTGAATACTTTTCACTTTGCATTTCTGATCATGTTCAGTTCCACTGATTGTTGCTTTTAAGCTTTGGCAAACTGGCCACAGCAAAGCTTCAGCTCTTCATAATATTCTTTAGTCACATACCCTGTTTACACAAAGTAAAACAACCAGAACAACCTACATAGTCACTGATTTTTAGCTTGGTACATAATACCACTTCATTGTGTTACGGTTACTGTGTTAACAGTTGTCATCTATTATTTTTAGATATGGCAACCTATGGAAGGTTTACATGAGTTGACCAACAAACTTAGCCCTGGGGGAGTAGCTCAGGATAACAATTTTTCATCCAGTCAGAGACTTAAAGAACATTTCACCCTGCTCTCTGTTCATGCTTGTTGGTATATAACGATTTCCACTAATACTCTGGGTTTAATTTTACTAGTCAAAGTCCTAAGAGTTGTCAGTTACTCTGTAGTCTGTAATGTTGTCTTTGATCTCCCTCCCACTCTTCCTACTCTCTCTGTAGGGAACAGCTGAAGCCTCTAATCTTTTAATGTTCCAGTTAAGATGTAATGCCACCTTTCACTCATACCAACTGCATTACTTCTCTGGTGTAAAAGGAGATGGACAGACTAAGATGTATGAAGAGGAATGTAATCTGTCAAGTATGTAAGGCAGTTTGGCATTAGTAAAGCATTAGATGGGGTGTTATTTGCAGTTCTGGGCAAAGCACTAAAGACAATGAAACAGTAGGAGATAAGGAGAACAGCCAGAATGATCAGAAATTTGGATAAGTGAGATGAGACACAAATGTGAACACTCTTCAGATACATAGAAACAACTGCAGAAAGGAAGAGAAGATCTAATGTTCAACTCCATGGTAGCTAGGACGAGTAGGCTTAGCTGGTAGTAAGAGAGATACTGCCTGGACATTAGGAAAAAAATTTCAACTGTTAAGAATCATAGAATCATAGAATAGTTTGGGTTGGAAGGGACCTTTAAAGATCATCTAGTTCAACCCCCCTGCAATGAGCTGGGACATCTTCAACTAGATCGGGTTGTTCAGAGCCCCGTCCAACCTGACCTTGAATGTTTCCAGGGATGGGGCCTCCACTACCTCTCTGGGCAACCTGTGCCAGTGTTTCACCACCCTCATTGTAAAAACTTTCTTCCTTACATCTAGTCTGAATCTACCCTCTTTTAGTTTAAAACCATTACCCTTGTCCTGTCACAACAGGCTCTGCTAAAAAGTCTGTGTTATTCCCTAAAATCTGTTGTTTCCTACTATCTGCTAATCCGCAGGCCATTGAGAAAGCTCACCACCAGGTCACATGCTTCCACTCAATCTGTGGGTCCCTGCCTACTGCACCCCAAACTGCTGTTGCACCAGCGGGGCTGCAGCTACATGTGGCATCTTTCAGGCCTGGATGGAGGTGGCAATGGTGGCAGGGCAATTTCTTGCACTGTCAGGCCAGGTTTTGATCATTGCTCTGTTCCACTCCAGCCTCTTTTATCCCTGGTATGAATTTTAATGCTGCTTTTATACTTCTGAAGCTGATTTCTTCTTCATTTCAGAAGCCTCTTTGTGATTCCCCAGTTACCATGTAATCCACCCAAGGGTTGCCACCTTTAGCACAATGAGTCTGTTGGGGCAAACGCTTCTCAGACAGTTGGAGGTGTTGCATTCACGCACACTGTTTATGCTCATACTTCTGTCACACCAACTGTTGTTATCCAGGCCTTTCTGCAAAGGGTGGGCTGTGCAGGCAAGCAAGAATTCTTTAGGATGTTGCACATATATATATACATGTGTGTGTATATATATATGTATATGTACATGGACCTTGTGAGCATGCCTTCATCGCAAGCGCCTGAGCTCAAAGAACATTATATGTTGTAATATTCTGTTCGCTAACAAGAGTACTAGATTAGAGCCTCAGGTAGTTGTATCCCTATTAATATCCTGATCAAAACCAATTTGCTGGGGTAGTTAACCAAATAGGTTCTAATCTAATGGGAGAGTCTACTTGTCACGGTCATAATTAAATGCCCAAAGCAGAGTTTCCTTATGTACCTGCTGCAGTAATGCCAGTCATTTTGGAGAAATTCCTGAGCTTCTATATATTTCATATGCAAACCAAGTCAGTAAGAAGGTACTAAAAAAAATCATAGTACTGGTCACATAAAAAAAAGAAGTCTGAAACACTGTCATTTAATAAAATGACTGATTCACAATATATGCTTGCCATCACTTGTGCTTCATGATACAGTCATTTTTATGTAGCCCACTAGGTGGCATTTGTTACTTAGAAGTTTGTTTGCACTCAGCCCTGGGCCCTAGGATTGCAGTTTTCTTATGACATTTCTTAGATTTCCAGCTTGATTTAATCTGTAAAAACTAATTAGTAGCTATTAGATCAGTATAAATACCCTGATATGATAATGCTATATGATTTTCTTCTCTTTTATTTGGTTCTATGTGGCAAAGCAGCATTTATGTACAATAGCATTTAAATGGCAGAGGTCTCAAAGTTGTATTTCTACAGGTATCAGACATTCAGGCAAGAACAGCATTGCTTATGTGGTCCCCTCCATCCAGTGATACCAGAGAAGACGCTGATAAGAATGACGTACCAGATGTTTATACTTACGAAGTAATGATTTCAAATACCGGAAAAGATGGAAAGTACAAAACTGTATACATGTAGGTGTTCATTATTTTTATTTAATTGCTGTTGCATTGAATTATGTGGCTTAAAAACCTCATTAAAAATCTGCATGTTGTCCAGAGATTTAAGTAATCAGCAGTTTTGTGCAACTTCTCTTTTGAAACAAACTACTGTTTTCAGTAGAATTGGTTCTGGTTTATTACTGAAGTCTCTACCATCAGTTAGAATTTAAAGACTTTTGGAAGCATGTTTTAATATCACTTAGCTGTATTTCAACTAGCTGCACTAGAAACTATGAGTTCTCAATTAGTGACATATACAAGTAGCGAGAATTGTATTTGTGGTTACTTACTTCAGCACATGCTTCTGCTCCCAGTGAGGTTATCCCTCCCTTCCCCGAAAATGCTCTTGGTAAGAGACGGTCTTAAGATATGAAATAAAGTAAGTAGATTAACACAGCAAAACAAACAAATGTCTTCAATTGTTTCATTCCTAATACAATGGTTTTCAATTGTTTTTTCGCAACTAGGAGAAATATAACAGAAAATTTACCATTAAGTGTGTAGAGCGCTCTTAATAATTATAAATCTTTGTATTTAGCTAGTTTATCTTAGTCACCTTCCATGGATTTCTTAGAAGCAGTACATGAATCGCAAGTTAGATATCCCTGTCCTAGAAGCTTAGAGAAAAAGAAATGAGCTTTGCTAACATAAGCTGATGCCAGTAAAAGCAGACTAATAGGTGTCATTGAGGTGCCTTTTCTGTTTACTGAGCTCTAACAAGTAGGTATATGCAGTCATTTACAGTTTTAGATAATCGTTTTTGCAAGACTGAACTGAGCTTTTAAAGGCCCCAGTACTTCAATGTTTTTTGTGTAATAAAATTCATGCAGCTGATCTTACTGAGTAAAGAGGAAAATAATTATTCTTAAAAAATCCAACCAAACAGAACAACAAAAAATCCCCAAAACCACCAGGGCAAAACAATAGGAATCAAATGCAAGAAGCCCCTAAAATTCAAAGATAAATGCATTTTCATTTTACTATATTTAGTAACAGAAACAAACTGTTAGCAAATGTTTCTTAGAAGGAGTGTTAGGTGGATGGGTTAGATGTGTCTTTTTGTAAACTTATGGCATTCTGAAACAGTCTGTTAAACCAAATCATCTCTCTTTGCAGTGGAGAAGAAAATAAAGTTACTGTAAATGATCTCAGGCCAGCAACTGATTACCATGCAAAGTGAGTATCTGCTTCTCTATTCATTAAATTCAGTGGAAATGTTTTAAAAGTTTCATTGGATCTGTGTATTTGCATAAGTCTTCAGAGATTCTTTACCACATCTCACCCTCCTCGGAGTCACAAATCAACATTTTTGGCTTAGCTGACCACAGAGTCCATTTTGGAAAACAGACAATTGTTGCACCCTCATCCAACATCCGTGCTTTTTACTTCTCATATCATGCCGGAACAGTGACATTTTTCTGTCCTTTGAGCCAGGCACAGATGCTGCTTGCTTTCTCTGTTTCCCAGAGGCAGCAGAGGGAGGTACCTTGCACAGGAACATGCTCACTGCCGGTCACCTGAAGGTCAGGTTATGCTGCTTTTGCTTTGCTCCAACAGACCAGTGAATCTGACCCCATGTGCATTACTAAATATGCCCCTAGCTCAATGTAATTCTACCCTTCTAGCGGAATTTGCTGCTTCGCTGTCTCCTCCTGAAGAAATAGCATAGGATTGGAAAGATGTAGTTAGGTGTTCTTCCCTCCTTTTTTACACATTGGAGGGTTGTCTTATTTCTTGGTTTAAAAAAAACAGTATGAATACAGCAGTTTATAAATACATAACATTGTGAAGACAGAAGTGAAGGCCACCTTAAAAGTACTGCCTTTTCAAGAAACAGTTGCAGGTGGAGAGTGCAACTTTAGAAGTGACTGAATGTGCAGCATGTGAGGGATTTGCCTCTCTTGACTGTGTGGAGAACCCCAAGACTCCTGTGTACTGACCAGGGAACCAATTTAGAGGCAGCTGGTAGCAAGCAGAGGGAACAGAAGTGTGTCTGAGTAAGGATCCAAGTCAGAAATGTTGTGCCTCTTTCCACATGAGCTTTAGAACATCAACGATAGGGAGGAGGAGGATTTCTGTTGTGTAAGTCTTTTGCTTAGCATTTGCTCAAGTGGGAGAGCTACATTCCTGGTCCTCGATGTGAGGGGGTCTGTACCTCCTAGTACTGTTTTCCGGGGTATTGTCCTGGTTGCCAAACCAGAGTTAGTCTGTTCTTCGTCACACACCTCATTTAGTTTGGGCCACTATATGGCCTGCAGCACAGGTTTGGGAAAAGGATAAGTGATGAATTGACTCAAAGCTCTTCATATGCAACTGTTTTCCCTGTGATTTTGTTCTTGGTTTTAGTAGTGTTTCTGCACTTTACCTAACGATGTTTAAGTTGAAAATGCATGGAGCGTAAGGGTCAGAGCCTAGGAATTTTCTTTCTTATGTAAGTCCTTTTTTATCAGGCTACATTCAGATTCTTTTTTGCTTAATTCTGGCCATTGTAGAGAATGCATGGGAATAGATGACTTAGCCATCTAAGCTCTTACTGAACTAGGAGTTAAACAGAATTCTGCCAGTGTGAACACTGCCCAAAATCCATGAAGACCGGAAAGACTGAACTATAAAGATAACTGACATTACATAATTGCAACTGTATGCAAGCACAAATGACTTTGTGTGCAACATTAGTCACTGTTCAGATGTCTCCCTCTCCCAGTTCATGAAATCTACAAAGCCAAATTTCCTGTGACTTGCTGTTCATGCAACAAGAACATATAAGGACTTTTATTTCTTCATAAGCAGGCAACACAGGTCTTATACCAGTGATGAGAGGAAAGGGGTTTTTTTGGGGGGGTGTTTTTTCTTTCAAAGGAACAGGTGAATCAGAAGAAAGTAATGTGCAGGTTCACCCAAGGAGGAGACAAGACATAGCTACACAGCTGAGGGGGGAGAGCGCAGGGGGAGGCCAGATAATAATCCCGTATTTAATTTTTGGAGAAAAGCTATTAGAAAAATCAAACTATTTCTCTTTGAGACAGAAGCAAGAATTCACTCTTCTGAAGTACATGGACAGTTAATTCGTAGCCTTCCTAAAGGAAAGGACAGGGTGAACAGACTCAGCAAGGTCTTGAAAGAGTGCAGAAGGTACTCTGAAAATCTATCAACAGCTTCATTGTGCTCATCTGACGAAGGCACTCGCAGAAGAATTATTGATAGTATCAATTAATATGTCTACAACAGATAATGAGCCTGCAAGATGTTACCATTATTTCCCAACCAAAGTACAGCAAATAACAGACAGATTTCAAATGTAATAGTGAGACTAAAGCTGACTGATGATAGTGATGTACATCCAAAGTAAAGGACTCTCTTCTTTTGCATTACTTCTATTGACCAAGATGCTTCCACCAGTTATTTATTTATAACAGTGATATTTTAATAATGAGGTAGCAAGGCAGTAATTTAATTCTGAATACTCAGTTTTCTTTGGAAACTGTATATACAGATTTTGAAGCAAAATGCTGTTGGCTCTTTTCCACTTTAGAGTCCAAGTAGAATGCAACTGTGTAAAGGGGAGCCCTTCAGACGCAGAGAGTTTTACCACAATGAGTTGTGAACCTGATACTCCAAATCTGCCCAGGATAACTAATCGGACCAAAAATTCTCTTACACTGCAGTGGAAGGTAAGAATTGTTTAAAAACCTTTAAAATAAATATTTTAAACTCTTCAGAATTGTTTCAGATTTGTCAATAAAATGCCAGTTCATTGAAACGGAAAATTTTTGTCAAACATACTAATTTCGGTCACAGTTCCGTGACTGGAAATACCTGTACTGGGTTATATGTGGACTTCAGTAAAAAGAGAAGGTTTCCCAGAAAAGTAAGG
>VYZW01027847.1:318-11524 GCA_013401315.1 Balaeniceps rex | reverse complement strand
CTTGGAGAATCCGTGCTGGCTTTTCCCAATCACATGCTGCATTTGACTTGTGATAGCCACCAGGAGGATTCAGTCCACAACTTTCCCAGGAACTGAAGACAGACTGATGGGCTTATAATTTCCTGGATCCTCCTTTAAGCCCTTTTTGTAGATTGGGGTGATGGCATTACTAAACCTGACTCAGTGAATGCAGTCAACAGTATAATTCCATCCTCACTGAAGTTCATGGCAAAATTTTGATTGATTTCAGTACGTAAGTACTTCTTCACACCACTCGGCAAGCATGGCTTGACATCTGTGTGTGAACAGTCAGTGCCAAAGATGTTCCGAGCAAATCCTTTTTCTAAGCTTTTTCCCCTTTTTAAAAATTCTTTTTAATATCCAACACATGTTTCAGTCCAAAAGCAAAAAGAACAAAACTGACTCAGAAGAGATATTGAAATATGTCTCTTTGTTGTACCATACATATTTGGAAAAGTTTTAAGCCACACAGAGAAGAGATGAATTGCATGAGAAAGAGAAAATAAGTTCAGTTCTCCATGCTGGCGAGCTGTGGATATGTTTAAAACCAGGACCATTTTCAAGGGACTCACTATGAATCTTCATTTTGTTTTGGTCAAGTTTATTATATATATCCTTCTCAAAATTTAGATTTTCCTCATAATAATTCTTTGCATAAAAACTCATCATAAAATCTCTATACAGCTGAGTTCTTTATATGTCTTCTGTGGGTAGACACTCACAAGTGCACAAATACAAATCTATATGCTGAATGTCGAAGAGAAAATCTAATTTTGACAGTTTTCTCTATGTAGCATGATGGAAATAATAACTATATATTAATTTTTCACATTTGCATTCCACACAAAAAAAATACATATGTGCATACTGGCAGGGACATTAGTAACAGTAAAACAAATCAGAAACCCTTTTTCTTCCTTTTTCAACCTTTACATATATTTGAGACTTTCATATATTGACAGATAATTGATTTCCAGTTGTTTTTAAATATATTCTTTCTGATCTAGTGTTAACAAGTTTTGTGGAAAAGTAACATGAATGTTTATTTATTCCAATTTTAAAATATCCACAGCATGCAATGGTTTCAGATTGCAATAACAGTTTTCTAATACTTCTTTTGTGTCACCTGGTGATGTCTAGAAGCTGTATCTTTTTTGAGGATCAGAAATCGTCTAATGGACTGAAGTCAAGAGCTGACATTATTTTAGATATATAAATTTAATGATGAATCAATTAATTTTTAAAATAGTCTTAATAGGCTATTCTTTGAGACAAAAAAAGATAAGTAACTTACTCAATTTGGGGCATAAAAAAGGAATATATTCCTTTTTAAATTATAATTGCTGCCTCATATGTTTATAGATAGATAAATATGCCAGTAGCAAAGTAAATATATTTTCTAAGATGTCCCTGAATATTAAATAAAATAATGTTTCAGGAAACATAACTGATCTCTGTATTACTGCAGCATGTCAATGTCTATGCTTTTCTTAATTCATGTTCACAGACTAATGAAGGAAGAGGAGACCAGTTGCATGGCTTGCCTGAATATGTGGCTGACGATTCATGGCTGTCAGGTGAGGCAGGTTTATTGATGTTTTTGGTAATTTCAGCCTCAAAGGACTGCTCAAGACTGCGTAAGATCTCAGAGTGTCAGGACAGAAACTGAAGCTGACATAACAATCTATCTTCTGCCCTCATTTACCTACACAAATTTTCAAGTAGCCTGAGAATAATATTAAGAAATTGTTATAATTTTGATTTGTATTATTTCTGTTAGTTTCTTAGTTCATTAGTGAGAATTTCAGCATGATTTAATTATTAGTTTATTGCCACACATTATTTTTTACATATCTAAGTATAAAACATCAGTAAGCATCTTCAAGAAGATGTAGATGTCTTGTCAGTGAATCAGCACTCTATTTCATTTCTCCATAAGATTATATTCCATATTTTTTATATCTGCCTTTTCATGAATTTATTTTGGCGTCAAGTCAGCTATCTTATACAGCAAGAGCTCTTTATGCTAGATTTATATTTAGTTCCTTTGATAACTGAGGTGTAGAATGCCTAGTAAACCTAACACATGATGGGTGGTTTAGGTGATGGTCTGGTTGCAAAAAATACTCTTTGAATCATTTTTGACAGTTTTATAAGCCTTCTTATATCAAAGCCATCAATGAAGCATGCCTCATTAATTGAGAGAACATCTAATTGCCCTTGATGTATAAGCCTCAAAGTAAGAATTCAAATTTTTCCTTCCTGCAATGGCATGAAGGTGTTAGTCTTTCTAATAAGTGTTGCTCCAAAAGCAAAGGAGTCTTCCTCTTCAACAGCTTTCTGAGAGGTAGTGTATATCTCATTTTTAAAAATATAAATAACTTTCCCTATTAAGAAGGAAAACTGGAAAGAAACCTGACAATCATTCACCAGCTGAAAAAGAAAGGCTGAAGCGCAGTCCGGAATGGGCCTTGGGGATGTACTTGTCCTGTCAAGTATAGTGTGCAGGCCTAGCTTTGGAAGGCAAGTCCAAATCTCATTCTCCTGTGGGGACAGGACAACGTGGTTGCAGACCCAAGAGCTGAGTAGCCCTCCTAGATCCCACAGTCAAGGCTGGGAAGACAGCAGCAGTAGGTCCACTCTCTGTAAATATCCAGGGCAGATAAGGATGTTCAAAGGACTTCAAAATTCCTTCTGTTTCTTCTGTCATAAGGCTTATCAACATACTAAATTTACCAGTTACAAAAAAGGAAGTAGTATGTCCTTAATTTGTTTGAACCAGTCCAATTTGCACACGCTGATATTTTCTATTAGTATAGAATGTAAGCATCATTGCTTCTAAAGAACCTTGGAAAATTTGTTTATCAAGAACAAGTTTCAAGTAGGTATGTTCACAGTTTTACAATGGAACTGTAAATGGTAGTAACTTACTCCTGATATAATGCAAGGCATGCAGGCAGTCAGACATAAAAAGATGAGTGAAAAAAGAAAGAAGTCCCCTTTACTTATGTTACTTTTCTGAGTGGTCTTTTTTTTCCCAAATGTGTGGGGTGAATGTCAGTTTGGAACTTTTTTACAGGGGACATTAAAAGTTCTTGCCTGACAAAATGGTGTGGCAAGGAAATCTCTCTGCATGGGACTGAATGACTAAATGGCATGGCATGCGAGTGTAAAGGAGGAGATAATGCATGACTGCTGTGCATCAGATGTATCTTGTAACAGTTACAGGAGAGAATCAATACAGAAAACCAGAAGACTACATTTGTCCCATAAGCACTATTTCAGGCCACCTTGGCTTACCCCTTACCATTGCTTTTCTTGCTCCATCCTAGTCCAGAGACTATTAGCAAATGAATCATGCTAATATAGTTATCCCCAGGCATTCCTAGAGTTTCAAAACTTGTCACTGATTTTATGTGTCAAGACCAGTCTTGAGTTTGTACCCAGGCCTCAAAAATTTGGGTTCACTTTTAAAAGGTTTAAATGAAGAATACACCTCCCCCGCAAACATTTCAAAGACCATTATAGTTAGAAAATGAAATAGAAAGTTGTCTCAGTAGTGGTTATGGATGGTGCTCTTTCTTAAGAAAGAATTAGGAATAAAAGGAAATATACCATAATATAATGCAATATAATATAGTATAAATATAATATAAGTGGGCTGGGGAAATTGGTAAGAAGATACTATCAGTTTAATCAGGCATTTTTGAAAAGTTTTGAAATATAGGAAAGACAATAGATTCTCACTGATTTTTAATAAAATATACAATAGCATAAACCCAGAGGAATAGCTGTTAAGCATCTCTCACTTTCTAAATGCAACCAAAAACCTCATATTCCTGTAGGTTGAGGTGAATTGCATAGAAATAGCAAATAGTGACAGCAATAATTACTGAATTTCTATATTCATAGAAAACTGGGACTTCATAAATATTGGTGTCCTAAACCATATACAGTGTTCGCTAGTTTTCAATAACTATCAATTCAGTGATTATGTCCAGACTTATCCATTATTTACCTATATTTGTCAGTACAAATAAACAGAAAAGCTGCAAACATTTATTAGAATGGAAAAAATGGTGAAAATCTACCATTTGTTTATAGTGAAGGAGTTGAAGTTTATACTGCACATTTTGCTCCTTCAGATAGGCACCCCAATTCTTTTTGCATCTTGCATTCCAGACAGAAGGTAACAGAAAGGATTTTTGCCTTTAGCAAAACTGTGTGCACCAAATCCCACCATTCTTTTCACATCTCAGGGTGGTATAATTGAAATGAAGCTGTATACATAAAAACACAGTATAAACATTAGCATTTTCATTGCAAGTAAAAAAGATTCAAGTCTGGTTCAAAACAGAAGTACTCTTAGTATTACTGAATAAATATAAGAAAGATATAAGAGTTATTTAATATAAAAGTGAGTGAAATAAAACAGAATTCTAAAACTGTGGGAAACAAAACACAGTAGGTTACCATGTGATGCAGGGCAAAAGGTTGCCATTTATGTAAATTATCTATTGTTTCTTTTTTATTTGTAGAATTTGTTTACTACAATTAATGTAATATAAGGCTTGAAGGCCTTTCCTAAGTTTTTAAAAAAGAAGAGGCAGGAGGCTATGGCCATCAATAGCTATTTCATAACTAATGGGCATAAGTTTTACACTGAATTTTGACTGGATGGAAGATCTGTTTTCCTCCATGCTTTCCAGAAACATACCACCAAACTCAAGCAAATAGATATCCAGGTGATGTGCTGAGGAGTCACCCAAAGCCTGCTTTGCAATGTGCTGTTTTGCTAGGCTTGGAAATATTGACCTTCCCATTTGGAGTCTTGGCTCAAGTGGAAGATGTTGCCAAAAGATATTACAGTTTTAAATGGTCAAAATGGGGCTGGATGACACTAAGTGTTGAGACCTTTGAGACAATTGCCTCTGTAAGGAAGGGAGATTTGCTGTCTCTGGGCTCACTCTGAGAGGGGAAGTCTCTTAGAAACAGGTATAACTGGGGTTTCTCCTTTTCACAGTAATTGAGGCTAACTTCTTATCTAGACCAACCTGGAGAAAGTGTCAGTCTATGGCTGGTAAGCAAATTATTTCTTTAATTTTTTTTTTTTTTTGCTATCAATATGTATTGCTTTAAAGAATTAGTCCATTTTGATCATACTTCAAGGAGATCATCACCTGACAGAAAATAAACCTACTGCCTCACCAGGGAAGTGTGGAGAGGATTTGTGGTGTCCAGATCACACATTCTAAGTCAAAAGGTATGAATATGAAGGCAACTTGTGGCTCTTGTAAAACACCAAGTGAAACTTGGGAAGGAAATGCAAACTGAAGGCTAGCGGAGTCAAAGGATAATACTATTAAAACAGGTATATTTGGTACTTGAATGTATTTTTTTAAATATTTGAGTGGTGTAAATATTTTTATATCTGTGAAGAATATGGTTGTACTGTCTTACTACCCAAAGGAAGGACTTACAGATGTAATAAAACATCATAAGCCAAGACAATTTTCTGTTAAGCACTTTGGAAACATACCGTAGAAAATCAAAAGCAGTAGCTCTTCACAGAATGTTTTGCTTGAACTGTGGTAGCTTTACCTCTGTTATGGAGTACTTGTCAAATCTATGAAAAGAGGAATTTCACAGAAAGCATTCCTTTCCCCCATAGATGGCTGCAAATCTATTCAGTTTTAATGGAGGAGAGAAATGAGATGAGCAATTTTGCACCAAAAGTGAATGCTGGCTTGACATTGTCACGATGTTTTGCTTCACGCTAAAAACCAACATGCAAGTGAGGAAAGCTTTTTCATTAAATGCCCCCGTCTTTCACCAAGATGATTCAAACTAGAAAAATGAAGATTGGTGGTGAGAAAAGAAGACTAGTATCACTCTGAACACCAATTTTTCTATCACCTTCTCTTTCTGAAACTCACTTCTAGGTTTCCAGCTATTAAGCAATGTCCAATTTGCACTGTCATCCTGGCTTACCCCAATATTTTAACTTGTTTAGTGCATAGAATGGAGGTCTAGAGCTGTATTAGATTTGATGGAAGATGCTTCTGAGTGACTATAGTTTTAGCTCCATCATGAGAAAAATGAAAAACAGAGATGTTCCTCTCTTAATTTATTGGCTAAATTTGTATATTTTTAATCTGAGGACATATTTCATGGAATATACACACATCAAACACCTACTGGGTTTGGACTGACTGATGAAAAGGCAGGGTAGGTCTATGAATCTATGAGAGAAATTTGAGTTTGATCCTTTCAGTGCTGCACAAACCCTTGGCACATTGTCGTGGTTTAGCCCCAGTCAGCAACTAAGCACCACACAGCCGCTCGCTCACCCTCCCCCTCCCCGGTGGGATGGGGGAGAGAATCGGAAGGGCAAGAGTAAGAAAACCCACGGGTTGAGATAAGAACAGTTTAATAATTGAAATAAAATAATAATAATAGTAATAATAATAATAATGATAATAATAATAATAATAATTGTAATGAAAAGGAGAACGAGAGAGACAAACAAAACCCAGGGAAAAGAAAACAAGTGATGCAACTGCTCACCACCCGCCGACCGACACCCAGCCAGTCCCCGAGCAGCGATCGCTGCCCCCCGGCTAACTCCCCTCGATTTATATACTGAGCATGACGTCATATGGTATGGAATAGCCCTTTGGTCAATTTGGATCAACTATCTTGGGCTGTGCCCCCTCCCAACTTCTTGTGCACCTGGCAGAGCATGGGAAGCTGAAAAAGAAAGTCCTTGACTAGTCTAAGCATTACTTAGCAACAACTAAAACATCAGTGTGTTATCAGCATTCTTCTCCTACTAAATCCAAAACACAGCACTATGCCAGCTACTACGAAGAAAAGTAACTCTAACTCAGCTGAAACCAGGACACACATCAAATTCATAATAAATAAACACAACAGAATTAAGTGGGAAAGTGCTATTCTACATTTAATTAGAAACTTGTGCTTTACAGAGTTAGCTTAGTGAAAAATATGAGACAAAAGTATTGATCAGCTATCAGGTAAATGGTCTGACCCTGTAATGAACACATTGCAGCTTTAAGCCTGGTCTCTTAAGACTTCAGCAATATCTGCAGGTCAACATTCAACGACTAATTCAAAGTGAAGGTGGTCAATTGTGTATATATCTATTGAAATGTATTCTGATGAAAAATACATCTGAGACACCAGAATCTGGACATGTTACAGAAGTGCAAGATACTATCTCTGAGGAATACTGTATTCCTTGTAAATTATTCACTCAAACATAGTCAATAGGAAGCAGTGTTGCAACAGCCGGTGTGCCAATATCCCACAAGTCACTGAAGAAATATCGTACTTAAGATAGGTGATGGCAACTGAACATAGATTATATATGACTTTGGTTTTGACTGTTTACAGTTACCGAAAAAAGCAGGTATTTACCAAAACTAGCTAGTTCAAGTAAATTTTAGCGAAAGAAATACATTTTGCTTTGTATTTACCTGAAAAAATGTTTTGTATTTCTTCTGTAATTGTAAAATGGTATCTTGTTATTAAACTGAAATCAGAAATACCAAAAATGAGGTAGAATGCTGAAAAAGGATTTAGCAAAAGAATTACATTTTTACTTATTCTTCTCCAGGAAATTATGCATGATATGAATTTGCTAGAGAAACTTACATAAACCTTCTTGTAGAGATTAAACTTTCCTTTAGTTTCCACCACACTAAGTGTAACTACATTTTATGATTATAACAGTATGTCTAATGCCAGAGCAGATCAGAATGGGATTTTTTATTGCTCATATGACATCCTATATTTTCCAGAAGAGTTACTTTTCATAACCAATATGTCATCCACTCTCCCTAACTTGTTTGGAGGAAATATCTTTCCACCATTAAAATGCACTTCCCTACATGACTGAGAATCTCCATTTTGAAGTAAACCAGATGGAGCTTGTTCTGCCGCCCACGAGTCTCTGTCTCCCCATCTATATTAACATTCAAAGCTTATGTGATATTCATAATATCATTTGAATACCTGTATTAATCCTTCTAGCTTTCTAATGACACTTACAAGAAAGCAGTATCACTCCTAGTTTCAGTGCTGAAACCAAAAACTTTCCATCCCATAAGGCTATGTAGCAAGCCAGGATCAGAAATCAGTAAAATTTTGTTTCCAATCTACTGCCACTGCTTTAAATGCAACAGTATCCAGGCCTATAAATGCTATAGCATTGACAGAAACAATTAGGAGCTCTCAAAGCAGTCATTCTTTCTTCGATCTGGTGTAGCTCTTGAAAGCTGCTTTTTTGGATAAATCAAATTTATATGAAAATGCGCAAATCTGTCTTGGACATATAGGCACATTCTCCAAAGCTTTAAAGCCTCACAAGAGACGGATTGTACAGATCCCTAATTAGGCAATCTGATGGAGGAAATTTCACCTTGGTACAGAGCTCAGCCTCAGGTTTGGCTAGGTCCAGGAGCTCAGGAGCTCTGCATAAAAACATTGAATGGACCGGCAACCAATGATGTGAGCAGCGGCTAATTTCTGGTTGTGGTGGAACTAAGGGAATTTGAGGTGTTCATTACTTTGCAGTGCCAAGGTATTGATTTGCAGATAATGTCAACAGAGGATATTTAAATATAGTAATTTATTTTGCTTTACTTTAACTCTCAGCTTTACAAGAAAATGGCTAAATTATATCAGATGAAAATAGATATTGGACTGTTAACCTATCGAGTGTTTTGTTCTTTGTGTAACATTCTTGCTGTCCTTTATTTCTTATATGTTCTTAGAATATCAACTATTTCCAGTTCTCAAAAAACTATTTAATTTTCAACTTCCTGAATTGCTGGAATTTTCTCTTCATTTTTGCTATTTTAGCAAGCAAAACACTTAGTTTTTAAAAGATCTCTTCTAATAATATATATTTAATCTGTGAAGAAAATGACCTTGAACAACAGTGGCAGGTTAGATATTCACTATCTAAGCTGAGTTCTGACATGATTGTACTTAAACCTAAGAGGATTTTCTCGGTCTTTCTTTTCTTTAGCTCTATACTGTCTTCCTTGCATCTGTAACTATATCTAGTTGACTCAAATTTACTATGAAGTTGTTTTATTTTATCCATAGTGGTTGTAAGAAAGGGCTGAAGATTATTTAAGACTAAGCATGCTATATAAAGTGTAAGTAGAAAGCATGGGAATGGTTTAATCACATAAATATGAAACTAGAGTTTGTGTGTGACATTGGTATAGGGACTGTGTGTTCAGAGACACATCTGTTTCTTTCTACCTTGCTGGACAATTTAACTAAATATATCATCTCTCCCTACAAATCTACAGTTCCAAAGACATTGAAAAGATGGCATCATTAAAGATGACATGTTTAATTCCATTATCATCCAAATACCAGAAAGCTGCTTCTGCAACATCAAGATATGTTTAGATGTTCTTCTAAACCCACATGTATCTGCTCTGCTCTGTTAAACTCACCTCCTTTCGCTGACAAGTGCAGCTTGCTAGAGCATGCAGCAAGTATGTTTTCATGGGAGTATATGTAGTTCTGAATGAGAATTGGTAAAGGGCTTTAGACTTTCTGAAGGATCTTACATAAACTTAAGACTGTAGATCTACAGTTTCAAGGCACAAAGGATATTCAGCCCAAAGCCAGGGCATTCAATGCTGAAAAATTTTTTTCCTGTGTAATTGGATCACAATTCCAAGTCTCTGTGTTGACCCAAACTCGATGAAGACTTCCAGATCTCTGCAACGTGTGCTCTGTTATGAATAAAATGAATATTTGTCTCACTCTACACAGAAGAAACTCCCATAGCATTAACCTCTGAAAAGTCCACTTCAGATGTCAGTATTTATGGAGTAAAAAAAAAGCAGGAAAGTAAAAAAAGGAAAAATCCCTTGTTTTTCTGAAGTAGTAGCAGTGGAACAACAGCAAGGAAAGGACAAGAGTGAAATTAAAATCTCTGCAGAAAGGTAAGGGGTCATAAGTGATCTTCAGTGTCCTACACAGGCAAGTCCTTCCTAGCAACCCTCTGTGGGTGAACTGAGTCAAAAGAGAACAGCAGACATTGTGATACAAGATACTGACCATTACAGCTCAGCTTGAACAAATACAAAGTTAGGCTATACTTAGAAGAGAGATAGTGCAGACCGTTTCATCAGAGTACGTGGAACTCTAAGGCTGATCCTGATAATATCCTGTGAGCAAAGTGTGTGGTCTTGATCTAATGTACAGCGACATGAGATTTCAGTTTCATTTCCTGTCTAAATCACTGCTACCAAGTTTTCTAAGAATGCAACAAATTATCTAATTGAGAAGAGGTCCATAAATTATATGGCTTTTGTGTTGAGTTTATTTCTACTGAGATAGAATCATAGAATCATAGAAACATAGAATACTTTGGGTTGGAAGGGACCTTTAGAGGTCATCTAGCCCAACCCCCCTGCAGTGAGCAGGGACATCTTCAACCAGATCAGGTTGCTCAGAGCCCCGTCCAACCTGACCTTGAACGTTTTCAGGGATGGGGCCTCCACTACCTCTCTGGGCAACCTGTTCCAGTGCTTCACCACCCTCAGTGTAAAAAATTTCTTCCTTATATCTAGCCTAAATCTACCCTCCTTTAGTTTAAAACCATTACCCCTTGTCCTGTCACAACAGACCTTGCTAAAAAGACTGTCCCCATCCTTCCTATAGGCCCCCTTTAAGTACTGAAAGGCCGCAATAAGGTCTCCCCACAGCCTTCTCTTCTCCAGGCTGAACAACCCCAACTCTCTCAGCCTGTCCTCGTAGCAGAGGTGCTCCAGCCCTCAGATAATTTTTGTGGCCCTCTTCTGGACCCACTCCAACATGTCCACGTCCTTCTTGTGCTGAGGGCTCCAGAGCTGGATGCGGTACTCCAGGTGGGGCCTCACCAGAGCCGAGTAGAGGGGCAGAATCACCTCCCTCGACCTGCTGGCCACGCTTCTTTTGATGCAGCCCAGGATATGCTTGGCCTTCTGGGCTGCAAGCGCACACTGCTGGCTCATGTCCAGCTTTTCATCCACCAGTACCCCCAAGTCCTTCTCCGCAGGGCTGCTGTCAATCCACTCATCTCCCAGCCTGTATTGATATTGGGGGTTGCCCCGACCCAAGTGCAGGACCTTGCACTTGGCCTTGTTGAACC
>VYZW01027846.1:44995-90573 GCA_013401315.1 Balaeniceps rex | reverse complement strand
GAAAATTAACTCTCTCCCAGCTGAAACCAGGACAGTGGTACAGGACAATATGGGTAAGAAGTACACACGCAAGGTGCTTCTGGGTAGCTTTTCTCAAGCAAAGATACATTCTTAGGACCTTGTTCTCACCTGCTGTAGATTTACCAGGAGAAGTGGAAGCAGACTTAACCCTCCTTCACCATCAGCAAATGCAGCATGACTGTAAGAAAAGGGCTACCCTCCTCCCCTGCAAACTAGCACCAGTTCTAGTCAACTTATTCTTATGTCCAGTAGTAGCTTCCAATTCAAATTTCATAATGTGTAACCCTGATATAGCAGTTCCATACCACTGCACTTTTTTTTGCTGTTGTTTTTATACATAGGTTTGAAATTTTATTTTTCTCTTTCAGTAAGAGGAAAAAAAAATTATGATATGATGCAGAGAAAAAATCACTGGAATTTCTTAATGGACTGTTATGAATTTAGAAATCAAATTCAGCCAGTGCCAGGGGCTTAAAGAATTAAAATTCTATAACTACAGCAATTATGTTATTATATGAAATATGTTTAGTGTAGAGCACTAGTAAAGTTATCCCGTTCTAATCAAAGGTTTCTTACAGTCACTTTGAAAACTTCATATCAAGAAAGCAAATGGTTGCCTTTCTGTGAGCACACTAAATAAAATAAGCTAAATGAAGATATGAAAATGAATGACACATAAGTAGAATTACCATCTGCTTGGTTGAAGATTACAGGTAGTTTAGTTATAGCTTATGAGCGAAATTCTGGCACTGATGTAGCTATTGGCAAAATTCCCTCTGTTGTCAGTAGATCCAGAGTGTCACCCTGCATAGTCACTGGAGATCAATAAGAAAGAAATCTTAGTTCAATGGCTAAAAAACCCATTTGGATCATCATTCTTAAAGAAAAGATAAAATTACAAAAAAATCCCCCATTATTAATGCAAAAAAAAGGATGGGTCTCACCTGCCTTTCTGCTGAAACATATTTTCTCACCTACAAGTTAAATTAAATGTAGACATTTTTACATCATGCATTAATGCATATTTTTGGTGGAAAGTGCTATTTTTGACTTAAGAACAGATGGGCCATTAGATCTGATTAGTTCAGTTTGACTAGTGCAAAAATGATCTAAATGTAGTAATTGATGCTGTATAGAAGGAATTTTTTTTTTAAAAAAAGGATTTTTTTAGCAACAAGAACAGTAGCCTATGTATTTAGCCTGCTAAAAATTCTGCTTGTTGCTTGTCAGTACTGACACACATCTTCCCATTCAAAGTTTATTCTAATAAGCACAAAGTTTAGTTCTCTCCACTGGGGGGAGTGGAGAGAAATGCATATACAACATAGTCCACACTACCATGTCTATGGAGGAGAGCTTTAGGTAATGCATAATAATTTTTTTGTAATGCAAAATATGCAATTCTTCCAGCCATCCCATTTGTTAATATTACTGAAAAAACTATTTCACAAAAAAAGTTATTTCAAAGCTGAAATTTACAACAGAATTTGTATATCAGATAAAATTGAATTTCAAAGTCAAGAGAGTTCCACTGCAAAGCCAACAAATAATATTTTACATTTACCCTCAGTTATAGCACCAGTTGACACCATCAGTTTATCTCCAGCAGGCGCATATGAACAAATGGGAACACTAAACTCTTCTTAATCAGATAGTGGGTCCTAACAAGATATGACAAAACCTTTATGGAGAAGTCCTATGAAATTTAATAGAATGAAGCCAGCAGTAGGTTATATGGAATTTTAATGAAGTGTCAGGATCTGCTCTCATTAAAGTTATCAAAAAACTATTCTGCATCTCAGAATGTGTTTTAAAAGGCCATAGAATTTCACAAAGAATTATAGTCGATGTTCAACCTTTTAGGTACCTTACAGACCTTGATAATTGGGATAATATTGTACTCATTCATTAAATGGTTAAAATTTGGGGAAAATATCTGTTTTGTTAATTACATTTTAGAGGATTTTTCCATAAGTCACAACATTACCAAGCTTAATTTCTTAATAGGTCACTGCTTTTACAAATGCATTAGAGTTGAACAGACTAAATTTACTTAACACTTAATAAGTTTTATCTTCAAGATATATGCAAAAGATTAATTTTTTTTTCACTCCTTAGTTATTTGCTTTCTTAAAGAGTGAAATAAAGATAGTAACCACATTTTCACTGTATGTAAAATTAGAGATTAAAAAAAAATAAAGAACCCTGACTTAACTGGGATTTTTTTCCATTTTATTGTTGAAATTTTTGTGAAATAAGAGGTATTTTTTGGCATGTGAAATCTGAAAATGAATAAGCATGTAATGAAAGTAATGCCATGGTTTTGCAAAGTTTGCTTTTAGCAATATTAAAATTAGTGATATCGAACTCAACATTTTATTACCATTAATGTTTTCTCTACTCATAGAGAAAATGATTGCACAGTACTTGCTTTCCTATGGATGGTTTTTGGTACAGGATAATCTACATTAATATATTACACAGGGGAATCTTATATCATTAATTTAATAAAGTGTAGAAGATACTTCCTATTTAATGAGGAAAAATGTGCCTGGCCATAACATGGGATCAAAGCTGAGGGCATTTCTGGAAAGTGAAGCCTCGTGACTCTAAATCAGAGTTAAATGATGTCAGTGATGTGCTGATGAACCGAAACACTGAAAGTGATGACTTCAACATCTTTTTTTTTTTTATTTTGAGAGACAAGAAGAATAGACACTGTAATATAAAACATCATGGTTACACTGTTACGATAACAAGCTTTTGCCTCAGCAGAACCACTTGTCTTCTCTGAAATATCTCATTAACTAAGACTGAACGTAAACTAAATGAGATACAATGACAGAATAAGTAACAATTGAGGGAAATAAACCAGTCTTCTCTACCTAATGCTATTTTAAAATTTGCTTAAATTAAAGTTGGGGTCTGGGATTACATTTAGAAGAGAAAAGTTTCATTCCATATTGAGGGGTGGCTGCACCATGAGGGGGACAAGCCAGGAGCTGAGGGTGACCCCATATAGTCTGTGCCCTCACTGATGGGGCACAGTCCTGCAGGAGCTGAACATGGAGGGCTGAGACAGGGACTAGTAACAAGGTTCACTGACAGCCTCTGGCAGCACCAGGTCCTGCTCCCTTCCAGGAGCCCAGCTGGGGTCAAAAGGAGACAGGGCCAGGGACAGGCTGGAGACAAGATAGTCTGAAGTCCATCTGGTGATGGTGTCAGAGACAAGGTACCTACAACATAGCTCCGAGGTTCACACAGGAAATCAGACCAGAGACAAGGCTGAGGACAGTCACACCTGTGACAGCCCAGGCCAGGCCTGATGGCCTTGGACTGAGCTGACATGCAGCTCCTTGGCCTATGGGCAGTGGGTGGATGGGGATCCCAGGGGAGGCTGGTCAGGGCCAGTAAGGCCTATTGGTGCCCTCAGGGCCCTGGTCCCGAGCATGTCCATCACACTGAGGTTTCTGTCCTGTTCACCTGCTTTATAGCCTCTTCAGTGTGAACAACATAGCTAAGGTAGGCAGAGATGCCCTAATAAAAGCAGACAAGTGAGTCTGTTAGTTAAAAGTGACCCCTAAACACTGACAAACCATCATATTCTGCAGTAAATTCAACCAATGAATGTGATGGCTTTGTAAAGAATACTTAATTCTGTCCAATGGTCCGTGAACACAGATAAAACATTTACCTAGTGTTTAAGAAATAGGCAACTCAGAATATCATTGTTTTCCTAGAAACAGCTATATGAATCCTCCTTTCTTATCCTGCTAATTGTTCTGGCCCAGGGGAAGGGAGAGGCAGGCTCTCCTGTTTCTCAAGAGATCCAAAGCAGATGGAAGTGCCTCATTGTTCTGTCATACTTGGGAGAGTATGGGTAACGGACAGAAACATGAAATAGGCTGTTTTCCCTGTTGTGGGTCCCTAGATTCTCAATAGGTCAATGAAGAAAGGAAAGCTCACTAATACGCTTTTTCCTGCCATGGGGGAGTCTCACTTCTTTCTGTGCCTTGTACAGGAAAATTTTTGTGGTGATGTTGGATTGCACTGGCTTGCTGGCACTCTCTCTCCCCAGAAGAAGGTGCCCAACATTTTGTCAGTGCCTAAATTAGCCTCCTAACTAGGTGGGCTTTATTCTACTCTCTGTGCTCACAGAGACACTTCTAGGGTAGACACAAACTTTCTCTGACCACATGAGAAGCAGTGCAGTCCTGATAGCATGTTGGCTGACTCAAGAGTAAGAAGGACTCAGGCAGGTTAATATGTAGGTATGCTATCTTCAAAACAGAGCAGCGCTGCTGCAGTGAAACTCTCCCCTTTTTTAGTGCTCCAGCACTAGTCTGAAAGAGCATTTAAGGATTGCAGGCCTCTGTAGGAGGCCTCTGTTGCATTTGGCACTACACTCTAGTGAAAAAGTACATTCAAATGAGTAAAACGAAAAATTGCAGTAAGCAAACTCCTCCACTGCAGCTGTCTGTAACCTCCCAGATACTAAAGGCAATAACAACTCTTACGGTTTGATACTTCTATTGCTTATAGCAATTTGACGCCAGAGACTCCAGTGACTTCAGATTAACACTCATGTGGGTGGCAGAATAATCATGCTTTTGGCATTCACAAAGCTCTCACTTTTGCTCCATTTTTAACTAATCACAAGAGCACCTCTGTGGGGTAAGATATTGCCTTTTCCTCTGATTTAAAGAGAGAAAGGGGAATGAAATCTAAGTTCACAAAGTGCAGAGAGCAGTGATTAGGAATCAGGAATTTCTGCCTGTTTGCCTCATTCTCTCACAATGAGGCCAGATTTTAGGAAAAAATCACGCTGCTCTACTTTGGGGTCTAGTGATGTCATCAGCTGTGCTGTTGTAAGAAAAACTCAGGAAGCTGAACTCAGGTCTTGGCAGGTAAAGGATCCTTTTCAGTTTATCTTTCATTTAACTCCCAGGAACTCCACTGCACCCTGATGCACAATTCTTCAATATACCACGAGTAGGTCTGGGATGCTCATGTTCAAGCTGCCCCTGGTGTACTTTCTGTGTGCCTTTGGCTGCAGGGTTCTGGATGTAGTACAGTTTTAATAAAGTTTGGTTTTTATTGCTTGCTTATTCCATATACAGTCCAAAGTTGTGGATCAAAGAGGTTTATGGAGATGCTCTGAGACAGCAGCTGCCAAATAATTTTTTTGCAACTGGATCCATTAGTGGAGTGTTAATTGATTATATCTATTGTTGTTCTTATTCTCCAATTCATGATAGTCACGTTTCCTTCCATTTTGCTTTAGCTGCAAATACAAAACAGGAGGAAGAAAACAATCTCGCCTTTGTGACACACAGTGAATTTAGCACTGTATGTACAGTATGTTTTAAATTCAATTCCCTTAGAAGCTAGTGATTAGCAGATGTCAATGCCCAATTTGCAAGTGGAAGCCAAGACAAAGACTAGAGACCTTCACACCAACAATCTGGATATTAAGTAGGAAAGAAAATATTTTCCAACCATTTTACCTCTCTTTGTTTCCTAATGTGGTTGTAGCAATGAGGATTCAACTGGAACAGCTGTGCTGAAAAATCAGATTTTTATCAATTTGGCATCTTTCTAGGAAAAATACAACATTGAGACTTAAGAATAGAGCAGGACAGGCAGATTTAATGCACTAGTTCTGCAACAAATGACACTTAAAATGGACGTGCTTTCCATTCTGATTTAGCTGGGAAAATGTTGAATCCCATCATGGGATTAATTGCATGCTCTTTGCTGGAGGAACAGTTCTCTCTCAGAGGAGGAAGCCAAAATCTAAACATCACTGGGCTATCCACATGCATCGCATGATTCCTTGGAAGCTGTGAGGCTTCTAAGTATTTATTCTAACAGCTTCTGGACTCTCCTAGTGGCTGCTGCCATTAAAGTTATTGAATTGCTGAATCAGTCAGATTGGAAAGGGCTTTGGGAGGTCTCTAATCCAAAGTCATGCTCAAAGCAGAGTCAACAACAAATTCAGACCAGATGCCTCAGGACTTTGTATGGTTGGATTTGAAAACCTCCAAAGACAGAGAACTTACAACCTCTTGGGCAACCTCTTTTTTCAGTTATTACCCTCATATTTTTTTTTTTTTTAAATATTCAGTCAGAACCTCTTCCATGCCAATTTATGACCATCGTCTCATTCTTCAGCTGTGCACCTTAGCAAAGAGTCTGGCTTCACCTTCTCAGTAACCCCCTCATAGGCAGTGGGGAGCTCCTGTTAGCTTTTCTGCAGTGATCCTTTTGAGGCTGAACAAGCCCAGCTCCCTCAGCCCCTCCTCACAGAGTAAAAGTGCTCCAGCCCCAACTGTTTCTGTGGCCATCTGCTCAACCTTCTCCAGTTGATCAACATCTTCTCTGTACCGGGGCCCCAGAACTGGATACAACATTATGGATGTGGTCTAAAAAACACAGAGTAAAGCAGAATAACGGTTCCTCTCATACTAACTATGCTCCTCTTAATGTTGCCCAGAATACTGTTGGCATTTAATGCTGCCAGAGCCACATTGTTCCAAATCTTTTTCTACTCCTTCAGGGCCCTGAAATGGCCTTCAAGACGACTTGCCCCATGTTCTTCCCAGGGATTGAAATCTGTCTAGTGATAAGGAAAGAAGTTCTACAATACAGAATGAGAGCAAAATGAGAGTTAATAATGTAGGTAATAAAAACAGGGTCCTTCCTTTCCTCAGCCTCACACAACTAGGAAATACTGCATAAGTGTTTTAAATCTTGCTCTCCTTGAGGCTTTTGCAGATAACGGCTGCAACTTTTGACTCAATACTAACGCTTGTATCTGTTTTATAAAGATCAGGATTCTTTCGTCAGATGTGGATTCACAACCTGGGACTCTCTCATGCCTTGGAGTATTTACATTGCTCTTTTGGGAAGAGTACTAATGTTTTCCTTTTCAAAAAGTCAGAGACGAAGGTTATTTTGTGTTACAATTTAATAGTAAATTTAGGATGTCGGAATATCTGTATTCAGTTTCTCTCTTTATCTTCATGGACTACACAGTTTTTCAACCCTTAGGATACTGGGGAAGGCAGGAATGAAGTACAAGCCTCTGCAACACATTGTGCAGATTTCTAAGATATGAGAAGTTCTGGGCTTACCTGCCTAGGGGTCTCCTTCAGAGTTCCTGTGCCTGCAATACTAATATTTAACAAATTTTAATGGCAAATATTACTTATACAACTATGACCTTACAGTTTTGAAAATGCTGCCTTTAATCTTCACAGTGATTTCTCATACAGTAATTTGAGAGTATATGAGAAGTTTAGTGACTGTATATTCTGGACTACCTATTTTAAGGTGAGAAAAAAAATCATTCTCTCATCTACATTTTAATTAGGACCACACAGCTGTGTAAAAATGCAGAGTTTAAAAATAAATTTCATTTTGAGAAAAAAATCACAAAAATTGCTATTTACAGCAAAATAGTCATAATATTTGTGATTAATAATAAAATAATAATTCAAAGTGCTGCATTTACACCTCAGATAAGTTTCCAGTTAGCTGTAATATGCAATTCTGATAAGCAAATAAAAATATGGAAATACTGCACTAGTTAGTGCTTATTTGTATCACCCCAAAGTGAACGTAGAGGGGTTGTAAAAGCATTGTCATTATTTGGTAACCTCTTATCACCATTTTGCAAAGATCTTTCTTACTTTTAAGGAAAACATTCAATAAATCTTTCCCAATAAGTCTGTCCCGGTCCTGGAGTTCGTATCTCTGTGTTCCAACAAGGTTTTCTACCAGCTTCCCCCTGAAACATACAAGCACTTCTTTAAACCATCTCAGTTCAACACAGCACATCAAGTGCAAGTTATTTTTAAAGAAAGTGAGTAATAAGAAGCACATACATAATTGTTTTACTGAATGGTGACAGCAGGAGCAGCAAAAAGTATACATGTATGTATCTAACATATATATGTGTGTATGGTTTCCAGCAACTAATCAAACCTGAAGCATTTGTCTTACTTTTAGTTTTGATAAGACAAGGAAATAGGAACTGCCAGCAAGGGCACAAGTCAAGGCAAACCTCTTTCCTTCCTGATTCAGGGAGTGCCCAGTTATTGTCTTTTCTTGACCTTAGTTAAAGTTTCATTGCTACTTCCAAACATTTTTTAAAATTCTCAAAATTATAGTTTGCATCTAAAAGGTTAATACTTTGGCTTGTAGAGGTTGTGGAACCTCCATCCATGGACAGATTCTGATCTAATGTCAAAGTTACCCCTGCTCTGAGTTGGAGTTTGGGCATCACTCTCTGTGATGCGACCCAATGTAAGTTATTCTATGATTCTATTTTATATCTTTTTAATCCTACACATTAATGGTCATAACAAACATCAGAGAAGAAAATAGGAGAGGATAAAGGTGCAATATTGCACCAAAATTGCAGATGACACCAAGTTGGGAAGGCGTATTGATCTCCTTAAGGGTAAGAAGGCTCTACAGAAGGATATGGACAGGCTGGATTGATGGGTTGAGGCCAATTGCAAGAGATTCAACAAGGCAAAGTGCCAGGTCCTGCGCTTGGGTCACAACAACCCCATGCAATGCTACAGGCTTGGGGAAGAGTGGCTGGAAAGATGCCTGGTGGAAAAGGATCTGGGGGTGTTGGTTGACAGCCGGCTGAATATGAGCTGGCAGTGTGCCCAGGTGGCCAAGAAGGCCAATAGCATCCTGGCTTGTATCAGAAATAGTGTGGACAGCAGGACTAGGGAAGTGATTGTCCCCCTGTACTCAGCACTGTGAGGTCACACCTTGAATACTGTGTTCAGTTTTCAGCCCCTGACTAGAAGAAACACATTGAGGTGTTGGAGCGTGTCCAAAGGAGAACAACAAAGCTGGTGAAGGGTCTAGAGCACAAGTCTTATGAGGAGCAGCTGAGGGAACTGGGGTGGTTTAGTCTGGAGAAAAGGAGGCTGAGGGGAGACCTTATCGCTCTCTACAACTACCTGACAGGAGGCTGTAGCGAGGTAGCTGTTGGTCTCCCAAGTAACAAGTGATAGGACAAGAAGAAATGGCCTCAAGTTGCACCAGGGGAGGTTTCGATTGGATATGAGGAAAAACTTCTTCATGGAGAGGGTTGTCAAGCATAGGAACAGGCTGCCCAGGGAAGTGGTGGAGTCCCCATCCCTGGAGGTATTTAAAAGACAGGTAGATGTGGCACTTGGAGACATGGTTTAGTGGTGGACTTGGCAGTATTAGGTTTATGGTTGGACTCGATGATCTTAAAGGTCTTTTCCAATCTAAATGATTCTATGATTCTATGAATATAAAGAACCTTATTTAAGCTCTGTCTCCAACCAGAGCTAATCTTTCAGGGTTTTCCTTGGCAAGATGCATAAAAGTGGAAATAAGTAGTTAGCATGATTTTTTTTTCCATCTCACTGAAATCATCAACAGCTGGATTCTTACATCCTAGTCCTATGAAGTTTTTACTGTTTTTGTTTCCCATGAGTCAAGATTCCATGTGACCGTTCAATAGTGAAGTTGATAGAAACCTTTAAACTGATTTCAAAAGGATTTGAGCTAAACAATGGAAGGCACTCATTGGAAAGGCCACACAGCTGCGAGCACACATGGTACATCCATGTACCATGCTGGCTGATGCTTGGGAAGGAGGGGTGAAGAATACAGTTTATTTCAGATCACCATAAATCTGAGCTTGTTGAGTTTAGTAATCGGTTTTCTGTTAGCAACATCAATTTCCATTTTGACTGATGCCTTTCTTTTCCAGCTTCATGTCTTTTACCTGTTACTATGCTGAAGTGTAAAGAAGTCCCTTGTTTTGTTCCTGGTCCTTTTACTGAATCAATGACATATAGATCTGCATTTATATAAAGTTGTCTTTTTCAGTTTGTGGCTCTGAAGACATTGTTTCATTGGTATTGGATTGACAGTTCAATCAGAAAGAGAACAGAGTTATGCTTGATGTGAGGGATAACTACCTGGTTATTCAACACTAGGGGATCTGCCAATCAAGCTGGCCCTGCCCAATCAAAACTTTTATGTACTGTAGAAGGAGATAAAGTCCCTGTAGTGCATGTAAAACATATGCTGGGGAAGACAGTCTGGGTTATGCCCTCCTCGGGCAAAGGCAAACCCTTTTGTGGGATTGCTTTTTCTCAAGAACCTGGGTGGACTTGGTGGGTAATGTGAAAGGATGGGGAAGTCCGATGTGTAGCTCAAGGGGATTTGATTTTGTGTGAAAATAGCCAATGAACTGAATGTTATGATCTTAATTGCTATATAATACTGTATGTCATCACTTTTATGGTTGCTATATGCTGCAATGGTATTACAGTAAGAATCACCCAGATTAATGAAGAATGAATTTTGATGAAACTGAGCAAAATGCAGCAGTGATGGAACCAGAACTGGCTTCAGCATGCAACACTCCAACACCGCACACCATCTCTCCTGCCCCGGAAGACTGGTATGACAGATGGAACCCAAAGTCATGGACTAAATGAACTCAATGGATATTTTAGAGGGATGGCCCATAGACAAAGGGAATTATATCTGTGTGTATATATCAAGACAGGGAAAGTGGTGGTGATTAACTGGAAGGTATTGGAAAGTCTAGGACCTGGGCATGACGTAGATGATATAGAATAAAGGGTGGATATTGTCCTGGTTTCAGCTGGGATAGAGTTAATTTTCTTCCTAGTAGCTGGTATAGTGCTGTGTTTTGGATTTAGTAGGAGAAGAATGCTGATAACACACTGCTGGTTTAGTCATTGCTAAGTAGTGTTTACACTAAGTAAAGGACTTTTTCAACTTCCCATGCTCTGCCAGGTGCACAAGAAACTGGGAGGAGGCACAGCCAAGATAGCTGTCCCAAACTGACCAAAGGGCTATTCCATACTACATGACATCATGTTCAGTATATAAATTGTGGGGAGTTGGCCAGGGGGCAGCGATCGCTGCTCGGGGACTGGCTGGGTGTCAGTTGGCAGGTGGTGATCGGTTGCATAACTTGTTTTTTCCTGGGTTTTGTTTCTCTCTCTCTTATTTTTCTCCTTTTCATTAAAATTATTATTATTATTATTATATTTCAATCATTAAACTGTTCTCATCTTAACCCACAAGTTGTCTAACTTTTGCCCTTCCGATTGTCTCCCCCATCCCACCAGGGGAGGAGGGTGAGCGAGTGGCTGTGTGGTGCTTGGTTGCCGACAGGGACTAAACCACAACAAAGACCCAGAAAATTGTAGTTCATAAGTGGAAAGCAGCTTTGGAACATTTGCAAGCATTGTAGCCATTTTATCATATATACTCATTTTTCTTTCTCTCACTAATGCTAGCAGCAACTTTCTGATATTCCACTCTGTACAACAAAAAAGTAATTATATGTGCTATTGGCAGGGTGCTACCTGTGGCAATTAATTTAGACTGTCTAGTGATTTATGAGTGCTGCCTCTTTGTGTACAGGGTTATGATGCACTTAATAATCTTAATTGTTTAAATCAAACCGGCTAGATAATTTTAATTCAGCAAGAATATTTTACAATATTTAAAGCAGATCTGAGTGCTGAATGGGTTTAAAAGTTCTCTGAATAGTATATTAATAAAAAAAAGAAAAAGAAAAAAGTCATGGCTGTGTAGTTCAAGAGAGGAGATCTTGCCAGGATATTCCAGGATTAGATTGCATAAAAAGATCTTTCATTCCAGTATAGAGCAATGGGAAAAAAGATACATCAGCAATATTGTAATTACCCATCAGAAAGCATTGCCCTTCTCTGACAATGTTACTGCCTAACTGTGACTTTGTATTTGGTGTCAAGACTACACTACAAATATGTAAATGACTGTGCTAGGAAAAGTGCATGAACAAAGCATTTTTCTGGAAATACTTTTTCACTAACACAATTATGTTTTCATATGACCAGAAAAAGATTTTGTGGCTTGAAATATATTTAGGAATTTTTAGGCTCCCATTTAAAAAACTGTTGTTCATAGAAACCCACTGAGCTTGCTGAAACAGGGGCTCTACTATCTTTAAGCACCCACTTTTTACTCTAAAATCCTGACCTAGACCTGTATCCAGAACTACAAAAGTGCCAAATCATATCCATTAACTATATTCTCCATTACTGAACTCTCACTGTTATGGATTTGAGCTGAGGTTTTTAGAGCATACCTTCTACACATTGATGGGTTTCCTCCTAAAAGCAGTTTTAGATCTTATTTTAAAAATAGATACAATCAGCAAAAGTGTCATCATGCTTTATACCTATTCTTTGTTCCCTACTGTTTAATAGTGAGTGGTTAGAGGTATTTCAGATGTCTTGATGAAGGCTTCAATTCTCTTCTGTCTCTAAGAAAATTCTACCCTTGTTTGCCCATGTTAATATGAACAAACCAGTGGACTGAGAGATTTTTTTTGGAATGTGCAGGAAAGGACACATCCTCATCTCTCTTGTGAAAGCTGGGCCACTGTGTAGAAAGCAGGAAGTTCAGTGCCTTTCCATCTAAAGGAATATAGAACTCTCACCCTTAGGGAAACTCCTGAAGAAGCCTCTTCATGGTAAAGTCATGTCACTGTGCACAAAATAATTACAGATTTACCGACCTATGGAAGGAAACTACAGTAAGAAGAATGTCAGGCCTGCCATTTAGACTTTACACCTGAGGAGTAGGAGAAGGGGAGAGGAGAAAACTCCTCTTGGATTGTGCGTAGGTTCCCAAGGGCTCAAGGGCTTGGTAGTTCTTTGCTGCTTCTCTGTGAAGAGGTGTCCTGAGCTTTTGAAATGTGAACTTCAGCAAATGAGGGAATTTGTGTTTAATAAGGAGAAGGTTCTCTTTGGGAAATGTGGAGTATTACCATAGAGACTACAGGCAAGAGTTTTACTTATTTCTAGGTTATCTCATCAAACCATTGCTATCTGTGCATGATGAGCAGTGACAGAAATTGGGCAAAGGGAAACCAAGCTGAGAAACTGAAGCTCAATACTGAAACATCTATTTCTCTGAGAAATTTTATAATTTTATGTGTTAATTATTTTCTTGAAGCAAAGCAATAGCTAAAAAACCAATAAGTATATTCAAAATCTATTTATGAAACATACTTTGCATCTTGTCTTTTTTAATCACCTCTGATTTTTTCTTTTTTTTTTTAACCAAATGAACCTTTTTTTTAGTTTTGTCTAAATGAACCTTTAAAAAGAGAAAATATAGCTTTCCTACTATGTCAAGGAAATGAGTTTGAATCAAAGTCTTAGGAAAAAATGGAACAAAACATTAAAATTAGAGCCATATTCTCTCACATTTCTCCAATCATTTCATGTTGTCTATTATGTGAAGAACAGATTTGTGCAGGGAAGTTATGATCACAGAAATCTTTTCCCAGATCCTACTTTGGCTATCTACAAAAGGTGACAGGGAATCTCTTACACTGCCTGAATGTTGACACAATAGTTTTGTCATTTTCATGCTGACCATTTTTGTCTTATTGCTTTCCTTTTTTTGCTTCACTTGTTTCTTCTGTTCATCTTATTTGATGATCTTTGGAAGGCCTTCTATTACATGCAGGAGATTGAAACTCTGGTTTCTAGGTACTCCACTTATGTAAATATTTATGAATGATATATAGATATGAAATCCTCCTAGTGCAATATGTCATTTTATTTTATAATGATGTACATTGTAATTCAGCATCATTGATCACTGATGTGATTCTCTCACACCTAGTTTTAGAATGACTTTTGAAGATCAATATAATGCAAAGCAACTGCATTGCAGAGTAAATCTAGACTTTAAAGCACAAAACAATGCTATTGTAACTTATCCACCATTAGTGAAATGCCAGTACATACAGCATACCGGAGGTATGATACAGCTGCTTTGCAGTTTGACTGGACTTGCAAGTAATAATTTCTTTTCAGATTTCCAATCTTTGTTTTATATCCATATGGTTACTAAGGTCTGTCTCTGAAAGCATTAATGCTGTGATGGCATTAAATTCAAATTTATTTGTATTTTAAAATCAACAAGATTAACATTTAATGAGAAATATTTGTGAAAGTATCCTTCAATAATTCATCATGCAATCACAGGGTACACATAACATTTACACATAATTTGTGTAAATATTGCTTTATTTTTTTTACTTTTGCAGGCAAGCAAAATTGTTGTGACATAACAGCTCAGAAATCTGGAAGAAGTGTACTAGCATTTACAGACAAATAAAGGAAAAATACCTGGCAAACTGTATACAATGTAGTCCTTATTTCTTACATGCTGACCTATTACTCTTTTATTTGGGGACGAATGGTGTGTTTTAAAAGTGATTTTAAGCTTCTAATGAGCAGTAGGTATACTTGGAATCTGTTAACATCTTCCAAAATGTGGATGTAAAGAACAGGGATTTATTCAGTGTCTCTTAATGTGATTTTCCTGTAAGCAAGGTTGAACTTTCTCATGCTTCTCAAAAGTAGAAAGCATAAAACTGCAGGTTATTATGTAAATTTGCTCTAGGTTTTATAGATATTTCTTTGCCAGAGAATACACAGACAATTTGAATCCTGATGTATTCTCTACCTATAATTTTTATGCACTAGTATTGCATTTGAATTAGATATTATTTAAATTTTATTGACTAGGCAAGCATAAAGGAACAATCTGGTTGATGGTAATTCCTCAAAGTGTACTGAATACACCATTACCATTATGACGATTGGTATTTAAAACATGCAGCTATATGGACTCTGCAGCTACACAGGTCTCACTGTGGGAGTGGGATGACACTCAGCTAACATACTTATGCTGGTTACCTGGAGATTGGCTCCAGGCATGATGCTGAGCATGTGCTGTGACCCTGGCACCCTGGGGTCACCCTGTGACCCCATTTCCCTTAAATAAAGTAGGCAGGAAAAACAGGGCAGGAGCCAAATGCAAAAACCAAGGTGCTTAAGGGGCACAGAGGATGTCAGAATGGCTGTTGGCAAAGGCAAGGTCACGAAGTAGATGGCAGAGAAGAGGGAGTTCCCCTAGGACCTAGCAACACTAAGTGGCCCAGAGGGCTTAAGGAAACTAAGAAATAATGGAAAAATGTTTTGCTGTTGCCTGATTAGGATTCCATGCTGAGTTGCTGGCATGAGATGCTGGCAAGGAGCAGGTAGGGGAGTAGGGAGAAAACAGGGAAGTCCCAAATATTTTGCTTCCCTGGAGCTTGAAACTATTTTTGGTGCCTCCGTCCCAAGACTAGAATTCAACTGGGCTGGATACTGGAGTGAATCACCAGCTGAGTCTTCCAAGATGGCAGATTTCAACTGTATTTTAGATTGCCAGCCTGAGTTTTGTAATTACTTCTGTAGCACCTTCTGCTGCAGGATCACAAAGAGTTAATCAACTCTAATGAACAAAGTATCCTGTGTCAAATGATGATCTCCATTTGAGCAATAAGGTTAAGCAGCTGTGTCAACATATGAAGCACCTACCACCTCTGAAAAAAAAAAAAAAAATTCCTGAGTCTCAACAGTATTCTTACTCTGAAAGCATTTCCCTGGAAATGAAGCTGGTGTTAAACCAGTGCAATACTGATTAGGTGGATAGAAACTTAAGGTGCAAACAACCCTGCATCTTCCCAAAGTGTTGATGGAAGTTCAATAGCCTACACTGGATTTGTTGCCTCCAGAAATAGAAAATGTAATTACAAGACAAATGAAAAAGTTGTACACTATCTGACATCTAGGAAGGGACCTGGTGATGTGTAGTGCAGATCCAAGCTGATTGTGATCCAGAGAGGTGTCAAGGGAAGGCAAGAAAGATGTATATTGAAAAGGTGCAGAGCACACATTAGGCTTGTACTCAGTCAACCACACTAACCTTTTGCACTTGTGGGCTGTCTACCACTAATTTCAAAGTCCTTCAGCAGCATGGAAAGCTAAATTTTGGTAATTTTCCTTGTTTGAACTTCCCTACCTATCTTAAAGGAACTACTTACATGAGAAAGATCATGATTTGGCCAGAACAACTTCCCATTTCTCTCAGCAAGTGTTGTTATCCCCTTCAAATAGATGGGGGATCTTAGATACAGAAAGGTTAAAACATTAAAGCTTCTACTGCATGCCTGGAGTAAAATCCTTAAAGTCTGGCCTCAAGACGACAAGCTGGGTGCATAAAAGAAGTGGACTGAAATATGTTACGATTAGATGTTTTTTAAAAGCCTATGGAAAACAGTGGAGGAGTTTTTCAGTTGACTACAACAAGCTTAATTTGTGTCCCCATGTTGTTAGTTATTACATCAAAAACTGAGTTCAGAATAGCTGTAATATAAATAAGAGATAGTTTAGTTTAAAACTGTAAAAAGTGTTTCTGTTAGTGCATCACAGTTTGGTGATAGTAAATGAGATTTCTAGAAAGAGTGATGTATAAGGTCATTGCACCGCATGACCATGAAAAAAAAGCAGTGATCCCTAAAAGAAAAAACAAATTTGAAAATGTGAGATTAAAAAAGTTCTAAAACAGAGATGAAAGAAGCCTTCTAAACAGAATACTGCATTAAAACCTTGAAATATGACATTAGCATGATTTGTTTGTTTGTTTGTTTGTTTTTAATGGGAATAGCAATTCTTTGTGAAGCTGCTAACAAGTTTGTACTGATAAAAACTAAGTAGGAAATTTGAACTTTTGACTGAAGGTCTTCCTGTTCCTACCATTTGGAAGGTTTAGTGAAGATTACAACATTTGCAGAGGAAACTTATCTAGCTCACTCCCAAATTTATAATCTGTATCAATCTATAATCAATCATAGACTTATTTTTGGATACCTACCTTATCAAACTTTGCAGGATTTGCAGTGCTGTTTTCTTTTAAAATACAACTGAAGGAATAAGCTGTATCTGTATCTTTCATCTGTATTCAGTGTTTAGTTCTTACTTTGTAGGAGACCAAAATTCAGTTTCCTTTGTCTCAAGATAATGAAGTGCACATTTCTCAGCACACAAAATGCTCTTAGCTTAATGTTTGAGAAATAAGTGTATAGGATGTACTGAGATGGAAGCATTCACAAACCCATCTGCTGAGACATCCATTGTGCATAAACAGAAGTCAAGAATCAAAAATTCAGAAAGAGAGATACAAAAAACTAGATTAATAACGAAGTATTTAGGAGGAAGGAGAATCTCGGATTAAAGTCCAGGAACAGTGGTGCTTTTTAAGCACTTTTTCTCCCCATTGAGATGTGGAGAGCTTCTGGCTGTAATATTTGTGTGGGAAGAAATGACTTCTTGTAGAATTCAATAAGTGGCAGAATCTGCAGAAGACACAATTTTGAGATAAAACTCTGCAGCTGACATCGCCTTTTCAGCTTCCTACTCAGATGGTTTTCTTGAGACAGCCTTTTCTTGATACATGGTATACTAAAACAAAAGTTGATTTATAGTGTTGGACTACGGAGAAACAGTGGAATAATCTCCAGATTTACAATGTGATGAGACTTTGCATGCTATTTTATTAGCTTTTTTTTTTAATCTGTATTTCCTACAAACACTATAATAGTCACACCACTTGATCCAGTGCTATCTGTGTTACACAGTCAGGAAAGAGCCAGATAGACAGATCTTTTCACCTGTAAGCCCAAGAAAGCAGATTTGTGTAGCAAGTTTATAGCTCTTGTTGCTGATCTGGTGTTTCTGGCAACATCCACAAAGAAGGAAAATGACCTACTTCTAAATCACCAGCCTCAAAAAATAATTTTATTAAATAGATTATTTTAAAATTTTTTTTCATATCTCAATGATTTCCTAAGTGTGAGTATTAGGTTCAAAATTGGTTTTGGATCACTTACCAATGCAAAGTCCAAAACTTTTCCTCAAGTTCCTTATGACTTCAAGAGTATCTGTTGATACCACCTATAAGATTCCTTGCCACACCCTAAAGCTAAGCCCAGAACATTCTCCAAAGTACTTACTAGTACTACAACAAGCCTGTCATTTGTCAAAGGGACATGATTTCTCCTCTTCATTTTCCACCACAGTCTGTGACAGGAGCAAAACCTGAAAATGGGAGATTATCTTCCCATTGACCCTGAAGGACCAACTGAGAGGGACACTGACCAAGATGACTGAATTTTTGCACAGAACTGTTATCACTGCCTCATGTCAGATGACAGCAGTGGTTAGAAAAGGAGTAAAGGATGCCAGAAGTGGAATATATTTACCAAAAATCCACCTATCATAAAATTCTCCAAGCCTGAAACAGCACAAAGGCTAGGTTTGGTCATGATAAGAGACATTCTGATAACACATAGGGAAGTTAGTGAAGATGTTGGTAAACTGCAGCTGGTACATTATGTTCACGCTGAAAGTCTTGAGTCTGTTTATGTGTATTTGAGAATCCCTAAAGATTATGGGTTCTTAGTGTCAGTATATGTACTGTTTGCTGCTTCCAGCAATTGAGATTCTGCTGTGGATCATGCGGTTCCTGGAGAACTGATTGAATTCTTAACAGAATTCACACAGAGATGGGACAAACTGTCTAAGAAATCTGGAGTTTGAGGAAATGCCTATACCTTCACAAATTGTCTGAACTGGTGGCCAGAACAGAGAGTAGTGGCCATCACAGACATGACTGAAGGTTGGACAAATCTGGCATGATAGTGAACTACTCTGTTCCGAAGATGATCATGGAAGTAATGAGATATATCAGCATTGAGCTTTTTGACAAGGTCATTGAATTTGGAGTGTGACTGCAAATGTCCTGTGACTAAGTACCTTTCACTTAAACAGGAGCAACTTGATCCTGATCTAAACATGATGCTATCTCCCAAGACTGCTTTTAAAACCTGACCTCTTAATAGTCTGTCCTCATCTAAGGTAACCTAAGCCCCACTGCAATGTCCCTGTCCAAACAGATCTATTTTTTTTTCTGCCTCCTTCAGATCTTTTGCTAATGCAAATATCAGGTTAATAGAGAGGTTAAGAACAGGTGTGTAGGTGTGTGCAGACATACACCTTCCTGTGGTACCATGGAGAGGGCCTTATCTTTATAGGGTTTAGCAGTCCATGTTCTTCAGTAAGGAGCCTCTGTTATCAGGTGGTTATTAATAGAGAGGGAACTTAGGCAAGCTTTAAATATTTCCTATGAGTGAGATAATTAAAAAAAACAATAAGGATGGATAGGCTTTGGACCTGGCAGAAATGTATGGGCAAAGCAGGCTACAAAACCAAGGAAGAACCTGTGGGTGCTTAAGTTTGGAATCTTACTATATATGTGTGTCCCATATTAAGGGTAAAATCAATTTTGTGGTTGAAGGGGAGATACAGATGAACATCCATGAGTCATTCTTATCTCTAGTTCTTATTCAGCTCCTTATCTGAAGTCTGGGAAGAGTGCAAGGAATCACTTTGATGTTTGAGGTGCTGTCTTTCATAGGGAAAAAAATAGGTCTTTGCCTGCATTCTTGAATGTCAACTACTGTGGCAGTAGGTCGGCATCAATTTCTAAATTATGTTCTTCAGAATGAGAGGTTGGGTATCAGATTCATCTTGAAGAAGTACGTGAATTCTCCCACAAAGTCCTTCACTAGTGTTAATAACAATGACTGAATGTCCTGCTCAGATTTTTGCACCCATATTCAATCTTTTTATTCCTTTCTCTTTAAGACAGCAAGAGACAGTAACTCTTCTGCTTGTTCTGTTATCATTGCTTAAAATTCAGTACTGCTTTTGAGACTTTCACATGACCTTCATCCTAGGAAGCAACATAGGGTTATAAAAGTTCTGGAGACAGTGAAGTCTTCTCTTCTTCATTTCTAAGCCTATCTTGTTTTTTGAAAAACTCAAAAAATTATGAAGAAAACCCCCGATTATTTGCAGTGAGATGGACCCAGATATTCCATGAGTGCATGGCTTTGATTTAAGTATGAGTTCTTTATCGCCCTTATCCTTATGCAGATATACATAAAGCCAGTTATGTGAATAAAATACAATACAAATTTGCCTATTTTCTATTAAAATACTTAATCTCTCCAAACTCATTAGTTTAAGGCTTTATCCTTCAATTCCTTTTATTTATATTCTATTTCTGTGCTACTTTGTCTTTTTTTCTTCCTCTCCATTGATTTGCCACAAGGCTGGGTGAAAAAAATAAATGTGTTTCGGCATGTGCCCGACACATGAAAGACAGGCTCCTTGACCTTATGTGAGGGTGCAGCATCTGAAAGTAGGGAAGCTGTGCAAGAATTGCCCATGTTATACTGGTAGCACAGCCTAGCATTTTTGTAAGAATCGCCCTTCATTCAAGTGCTTTTGACTTTAATTTATCTCCAACATAACACAGTAAATGCCTTTAATAAAGACAATGTATCAGCTTAGCCTAATTTCTTTAAATCCATTAAACCACCTGTTTGGTGATATAATTTTCCAGGGACTTTGTAGAAATCAACTTTTTATAACATCAGTTCCTTTACTTATCTTTGATAAATGATTTTCCATGGTATATACACTGTATCATTGCTTAGCAAGGGATCATTGATACATGCTACTTCTATTGTAATTTCTGACATTTTTCATATTTTGCACGTTGAAGTGAACATCACAGAAGAAAGAAAAGGTTAAATACAGTAGATTCACACCAAGGCCATGTTTATTGCAGTTCTGAGAGAAACAAAGCAATGCTGAATTTAATGTGTATTTATGATGCACAAATTAAGTCCAAATAGCCAAATTTATAGGACCTAAAGGGTAAAATTAACACACTGTCTCTCCTTCGCATGGTCTGCCCTAAACATACCTCAGCACTGAACAGAGATATCAAGTGGGGTAGCAAAAACTTAGGCATATTGAACCAACAGCAACCTGGTTCAGTAGCTTTCCTTATGGTTTCTCTGAATTGCTCCTGAGCATTATGTACTTCTGGTCATCACTTTAAAAACTGTTCTTTGTCTTGAGAAGTAACATCAGATCAACAAACTGAGGGCTGAAGATTTTGTCTATTTTATGATATGTCTTGATGCTAGACTTTCACAGTACTCTGCTGCACCTTAGCATTCTGGGTAGGAAACAATTTAATATTAGAGAAGTTTGAGTGGAGCTGCTCATTTCAATTTTTCAAGTAAATATTGGAGGTTTGGTTGAGCCAAAACTATGGGCAGATGGCTACTCAAATCTATGCTCCTTGCAGTGGTAAGAAAACTGATCTTGGTAAGAGCAAAATAGCTTTGCTCATGCAGCACAGCAGATGTCTGCCCCCTCCTGCTCCCTCACCAACAGTTCTGTACACCAGCTGTTCACAAAGAGGTCCTGATGAAGCATTGAAGTGAGGCCAGAGCTGATTTCCATGTACACCTGTCTTCAGACAAAAGTAAGTATATAACATAGGTTCCAAATACACCAAATACATTAATATTATAGCTACTTTATATTTCTTAATTTTAAATGGTGTGAGCAATGTCTTTTTATTTTTATAACAAACTGCCTTAAATAAGGAGTATTTAATCTTCCACAATAATATTGGAATAAACCTGGAATATTACATTTCATATAGATATGAAATATGCAGTTCACTTGCTTTTCATGCTTGCTTCTTTTTTTGACAAATACATTCTGTCCAAATTTGTTAATGAAATATAGGGGATTTCATCTGAAGAACAGATATGCTTTTTTCTTTAAGGGTTTACTATAATTTTTCCATGTATTTTGTGTGAAATTTAGGTTTCTATTTCATCCTGCTGTGATGGATGTGCTGAATTTCCTTTTTGTTTTGTTGATTGCTCTCAGGACTAAAGTAGCTGGAACTCTGATCACTTTTCAAACCTCATTTTGGTTTTGGAGGCTCATTTCTGGGAATGGAAAAGACTTGGGGAGGGGGGAAAGTCAAAGTGAAATCAGTTACATTTGCACAGATTTTGGTCATAATTGAGTAAAACAACAACAGTCTGCCTGGTTTCCACTTGAATGTGCAAGTGAGGGGGCCATTAATTTAACAGGTTCATAGAGCTTAAGGTCAGGGGAGACCTTTAGATCACTTCTGACTTTGTGTATTCAGGACATTAACTTACAGTCAGATACTTCTACAGGAAGCCAAAGGACTTTGATTAGACTGAAGTATTCTGATCTTCAAAACAGTGAACAGCTGAGCCACAGCAAACTATGAGTGAGACAAAGGTTCCGCCAGTTTCTGGTGAGATACTTCAAGATGACTGCACCTTGCCCAGGATTCAGTAGTTTAAAAATTCTATAAAAATCCTACCAAACTGAACAAACAGAAAAGCAGTTTCTTTCTTATCCTAATGGAGATAGTGGCTTTGAACCTGAGAGAAAGATTTGTTAGCCATTCACCTGTAACAAACATTCTTCCACTGCAGAACAGGGTCCACCCTTCCCAGTCTTTCAGCTCCAGGCAAAGACAGATATATGAAAGTTAGGAACAACCCCCATCTTTCTCAACAATGCAAAGCAAAACAAAAATAGAATGCTTTTTGACACCTGTGCATTATTAGGGGGAAAAAAAAGGAAAAAAGCAAAAAACAAAAAAAAAGAAAAGAAAAGAAAAAGTCCTGACTCTCATAGAAAACCATGACCACCATGTTGGTTTCAGTCTTTTGTCGCAATTTCCGTAATTTCTACAGCCATGTTATCATTAATGCAGGCTGTTCTGTCCTGCAGCCCATCAAAAAATGAAATGCTGATGATATCTCTCCCACTCCCCCCAAAGAAATCGCAAATCCCAAACTATTCAATCTTTACTATTCCATCTAGAACACTGCATAATATTTTGGGCCAGCTTGTCCAAATTCAAAATGGATGCTACCTGATTGTGGAACACCTTTGTCAGATATCTCTTCCATTAACAAGTACATGCATAGAGTGGTTAAGTCATTCATCCACCTTCTCTTTTGTAAGCTGAATAACTGGAAATAGTGAAGCCTCCCACACTAAAGCTTACTTTTGCATGATTTTCATCATCTTGCTTTGGGCTCATTCAGACTGGATTTCTTTTGACTCCCATTGCTTCATGTGGTGTGGGAGTAGAGCCCCTAATTTCTGAACACCCCTGCGTCACCCCATGATGCAGCTGGATGCAACCTTCTGTTAGAGCTTGAGTGGCATCAGTAATACACTCAGGTTCAAACTGTAGAAGTCACTGTTAAAGATACTGGCATGAGCTCTCCCCCACCATCCAAAAACCTGCAGAAATTAAATAAACTGAAGGCAAACTAGATGAACTGTTCTTGTCTTTTGAAAAGATGAATGATCTGGTTTAAAAGAAAAAAGTTTATCACAGGGAAAGAGGAAAACAACTGTACTGTACCCAACAATTGCTTTCTCAAATTGAGAAAGGTTAAGGTCTGTGTAAGACCTTAACAACCCCAGTATTAGTTGACACCAAATTAGATCAATCAGGTCAACTACAGAATCATAGAATCATAGAACGCTTTGGGTTGGAAAGGACCTTTAGAGGTCATCTAGTCCAACCCCTCTGCAGTGAGCAGGGACATCATCAACTAGATCAGGTTGCTCAGAGCCCCATCCAACCTGACCTTGAATGTTTCCAGGGATGGGGCCTCCACTACCTCTCTGGGCAACACATTCCAGTGCTTAACCACCCTCATTGTAAAAAATTTCTTCCTTATACCTAGCCTAAATCTACCCTTTTTTAGTTTAAAACCATTAGTCCTTGTCCTATCGCAATAGGCCTTGCTAAAAGGATTGTCCCCATCTTTCCTATAGGCCCTCTTTAAGTACTGAAAGGCTACAATAAGGTCTCCCCAAAGCCTTCTCTTCTTCAGGCTGAACAACCCCAACTCTCTCAGCCTGTCCTCATAGGAGAGGTGCTCCAGCCCTCGCATCATTTTTGTGGCCCTCTTCTGGACCCACTCCAACAGCTCCATGTCCTTCTTGTGCTGAGGGCTCCAGAGCTGGACGCAGTACTCCAGGTGGGGTCTCACCAGAGCAGAGTAGAGCGGTAAAATCACCTCCCTTGACCTGCTGGCCACACTTCTTTTGATGCAGCCCAGGATACAGTTGGCCTTCTGAGCCACATTGTTGGCTTGGCTCATGTCCAGCTTTTCATCCATCAGTACCCCCAAGTCCTTCTCCTCAGGGCTGCTCTCAATCCATTCATCCCCCAGCGTGTATTGATATCGGGGGTTGCCCCGGCCCAGGTGCAGGACCTTGCACTTGGCCTTGTTGAACCTCATGAGGTTTGCACAGGCCCACCTCTCCAGGCCTGTCCAGGTCCCTTTGGATGACACCTCGTCCCTCAGGCGTGTCAACTGCCCCACTCAGCTTGGTGTCATCTGCAAACTTGCTGAGGGTGTGCTTGATCTCGCTGTCTATGTCATTGATGAAAATATTAAACAGCACTGGTCCCCATACAGACCCCTGAGGGACACCACTTGTTACCAGTGTCCTGGCTTTGGCTGGGTTAGAGTTAATGTTTTTCCTAGTAGCTGGCATAGTGCTGTGTTTTGGATTTAGTATGAGAATAATGCTGATAACACACTGATGTTTTAGTTGTTGCCAAGTAGTGCTTACCCTAGTCAAGGACTTTTCAGCTTCCCATGCTCTGCCAGGTGCACAAGAAGCTGGGAGGGGGCACAGCCAAGATAGTTGATCCAAACTGGACAAAGGGCTATTCCATGCCCTATGACATCATGCTCAGTAGATAAACTGGGGGGAGTTGGCCGGGGGGCAGCAACCGCTGCTTGGGGACTGGCTGGGTGTTGGTCAGCAGGTGGTGTGCAGTTGCATCACTTGTTTTCTTTTCCCTGGGTTTTGTTTGTCTCTCTTGTTCTCCTTTTCATTGCAATTATTATTATTATTTTTATTACTATTATTAATATTTTACTTCAATTATTATACTGTTCTTATCTCAACACGTGAGTCTTCTTACTCTTGCCCTTCTGATTCTCTCCCCCATCCCACCAGGGCGGGGAGGGTGAGTGAGTGGCTGTGTGGTGTTTGGTTGCTGACTGGGGCTAAACCACGACACCAAGTCTTCATTTGGACATCGAACCGTGGACCACTACCCTCTGGATGCGACCATCCAACCAATTCCTTATCCACCGAACAGTCCACCCATCAAATCCATATCTCCTCAATTTAGAGAGAAGGATATTGTGGGGGACCCTGTCGAAGGCTTTTCGGAAGTCCAGATAGATGACATCCATTGCTTTTCCCTTGTCCACTGATGCAGTTACTCCATCATAGAAAGCCACTAGGAATTATCCAGCTCTCTGTTCTGTCTTCAGCACATCATGAGTATAAGAATAACGGAAACACATAGTATTGCTTCTCTAGGCTATCTTACTCTCCCTGTCTCCAACAATGTGCAGCTCACAGTCTGCCAGAGTGCTAACAGCATGGATTACTGCATTTCTGTGCTTGAGCCTGTACCAGGGCTCTATTTCATTTACTAGTACAGACCATGCCTTTCATTTCTCCCTATCTTCTATCAGATGACAACAAAGGACATCTACTTTTCTGGGTTTCCCTTTCCTTGGACCTGCCTGGGAAGGCCTGCTCTTTACTTTTAGGCCTTGCAACTAGCCTGGCATCTTGCTGGAAAAATTACCTAGTATTTGCTGCTGAGCCACATGATAATTCTATTATTAGTCTGCAGTACATACTCTTGAAGTATAGGGGGACTTTGAAATAGGAATGATGATAATATAGCCAGTGGCAGTGAAGCCAGAAATAGTTTAAAATGCAGATTAGATTTAGTGATAATAGTGTTAGGGATATGATCACACTGAAAGTATATACTGTCCTAATTAATATTTTTATTATTAGAAATAGTCACATAACCTTGGTAGTCTCAGCAAGGAGAGAAGTTAATGGAGCTGTCTGACCACTTTGGATGCATCTGAATTTACCAAATAGGAACTGCAAATTATTACAATAGATATGATAGCAAAGTTTCTTACTGTCTGGGAGAAGAGAAGAAATAGAAAGGGGCAAGATGTGTGGCATTATGAGCAAAATATCTGAAACTCAAACATTTTCTTTTCTGGTGGTTTTTATAAATCATTCACACATATGTACTTACAACATTTTATGGTCTTGAGAGCACTTCTGAGTGTCTTTTTCTCAAATGAGAGCTTACAACAACTTAAGCATGACACATTTCATGGATCTTATGCACTATTTTGCTGGAAGCTTAATAATTATTTATCTATTCTACTCTATCTAATCTATTTTTAAGTCACCTATTTAACCTATTTTTAAGATGTGTAATTACTCTAGCAAGAGAGCTATATAAGACATCAGTCATATCATGAATCTAACAAAAACTGGGAGTATGTCTAGGAATGTAATTATACATGCTTAATTTAAGGGTGTGACAGCTGTATGCTCCTTATAGTATCCCATCTCAGAGGGACAGCAGCAGTCTCTGTCCCCTACTCCTGCTGTGCCCAGTATGTGGCTACTGAGCTACATGCACTTCTGATCAGTATAAGTGCAGCTGCTACACCTTGGCTATGTTGTGTGATATGAAATGGGAACGTGATAGCACTGGGGTTACCAGGTAAGTCAAAATTTCAGTATGTAGGGTGATTGAGCCAAAAGAGACTCATAATTGGGTTGAAAATCATAACTCATTCTCCCTATGGAAATCTTTAGTACAAGGAGAAACAGTTACATGATCTGAAGAAAAGCATTAGTCAGGGGTAGATTACATTAAAAATCATTACAGAGTCAGTCTTAAAAAGGAATCATTGTCACTGGAGGATGCTAAGGACTAAAATGAAATCAGTCTGAGGTATCAGCAGAAAATAAAGTCGTGTGAGATCAGTTTCCTCTTCATACAGCTTTCCTCCTCTGAAGGAGCAGCCTGAATGTTTTTTGCAGTTGTGATATCTGCCTGTACTGAAGTATATGTGGGAACATGAAAATTACTTTGTGCTTTCATAAATTTATTGTAAAAAGTTAAATTACTGAGTCACAATAGTCATATTCTCATGATTTTCCCATGTGTTCTTGTGTCCCTGATAAAGAAGGTTTTCAGGGCATAGCTTTTTTATGGGTATTTCTCAGCTGCTTCAAGATTATCCTCTGGCCTGGTCATGACACCGCAGTTCCTTTCAGACACAATGTAGTTAAAGAGGATCATTGGCGAACTCCCTATTGCCAGAGTAGTGCATTGTGTATCCTCCCACCCAATCTCCATATCTTAGCCATCAACAGCTTTTACTTCTCAACTCATAACATGAGATTAATTGCCTCACTCTCTTTCATGCACAGGTATCGGAAGAGTCAAAAAGGGTTGTAAAATAAATGCAAGCAGACTGTATTGTGATTGTACTTACACTATACATATACTTTAATTTCAAGAAAAGGAAATTCACATCTACTCATTTCAAACATGCTGAATGTACCATAAATGCTACTTAGCTTCAGCTAGAAGTACAAGAGGGCTGGTGGGTTACTCATCTTTTATGGCAGTGACTCCTCAAAGTACACAAGGCATTGCAAAAACAAGTCATAAAACCCTTTCTTTGTATACATTATACACAAGCAACACCATCGCTGCATATTGCTATATAAATATCCTTTCTGTATTTAATGGCTCCGTTGGGCATGTTCTTTGCTTTCTGGCTGCTTGGATTAAGGACTGACTGAGGTTTTAGCTCCTGGCTGTGTTAGTTTAAAACAGACTCTTAGTTTCCACTTTTAGTAAGTAGTTATCTGCATAAACAGTGGCTAGCAGTGGCTAGCTGCATCAATGCATGGACTCAGGACAGGTGTTTGCATGTGTAAGCCTCAGAGTAGTTCAAGCAAAAGCTATTGACATGTGTGCACACTCAACTGTTTGGAATACAAAGTTGGGACTTGAACATACAGTTAGTTTTCACTCATTTTTTGCTGCTGCTAAGGAGTACCTTTTCTTCAAAGAGCCCGGTAATGTCAGTGAACTCCTAAGTGCTGGGGAAGAAATTAAGCTTTTCTATTAAACAGAATATGTGGAACTAATCTGTTTAAAATGCTTTAAAAACCTATTATTTGAAAATGAACACGTCCTTTACAAGGCTATGAACTTACATTGTAGATACTGCCATTTTTCAGAGAATTACTTTTTTTTTTAAATTTTCTTTTGCAAAAAAAATCCCAAAAGATTTTTAAAAATACAGTCAAAAGCACTTCTTATCCACTAAGAACAAAGAGACTCACATTGTCCACAGTTGTTCTGAAAGAGTAATTTATTTTTTAGGGTAAGGAAATTCTAAGCAAGTCTAACTGTATTGCTGATCAGACCTTTGTACAAGCTTGCAGTAAATGTTGAACACCAGCCTCCAGCCACAGTCCTCTAAAACCCTTGTCAGCACAAGGTAAGGAAACCTCAGCAATGTTAAATAAGCGTGAAAACTACCATGTGATGCAGCTGGAGAGAAGAGATTGTGTGCAATGAAAATGAATCAGTCAGAAAAGAAACCCAAAGGAGGTTAGGAAAGCAACCCTTAATTAACAAAATTTCTTAATAGCTTTGACGGTTGTGCTGGTTTGGGTTTGTAGAGTTCATTTGCTTTTTAGAATACAGAGAAGGCTTGAAAAGGGAAAGGAAGGCGAAGATTCATAATTTTCCATCCAAATATGTATTATGACTTCTTTGTAGGAAGATCCCCAAAACTGTGAATTTGAAAACTACCTTCTGATCCACGTACAACCAGCATGCGCAGATCATTGCACTGTCTGCATTCTGATTTGATAACAAAGCTTTATTTAATTTTGCATCTAATGAAAAACATGGATAGCTAGAAATACTTTGTTAACAACAAAAACAAATTAACAGCCATTACTAACTCATGGAATTCTCTTACTGCTGGTTAGGAATTTCTCCATAAGAATTATCTATCTGTCTGTCTGTCTAACTATCTACCTACCTAGCTAGCTACCTACCTACCTATTTTTCTGCAGTTTGGGATAGAGTACTCCTGATTCATCTACAGCCATATTGCACAGCTGTGAAAGGAGGACTTTTACACAAATGATCTTACTCTTATACACGTTATCCAAGAACATTTGAGATAACTCAAGTGTTAAGTCCTCCAACTCATGGTTTTGAGGGCTCCTCATGGCACCCTCAAAACAGACCAAATGGGCAGATTGCAATAGGAATTGCCTGCGTATGTGGGAATGTTCTGTACCGCTACCTGGGAAAGGAGGGCTGAAACAATCACAGCTTCATACAGAGCATCCCCTTACATGTAATCTTCTGTAGTGTTACTGTATCACGAGCCAGTGTTTAAATGCCAAACCTGGACCACAAGGACAAATGTGCACTCACTGAAGTGAGGGACTCACTACATTAGGCAAAGAACAGGGCACGTATCTTATAAACATTATTGCTTTCATTATTATTATTGTTATTGTTATTAGCCTAGCAAATGCTAACTACGTCTTAGTTAATTATAGTCCTATGGGTCATGAGAAATAAAGTAACAATAACTTAATTATTAGCCTGCAAAATGTATGACTATGCTACTGAATTAACTGGCTGGCATATGTTGGTAAGATCAAATTTAGCTAGCCTATTTCTGCAAAAACTCCTATTGATTTTAAGTAAGATAAGTAAAATGATTCAATTGATTCGTTAGGCAGTATAAATGACAAAAATGAACACTGACTAGGTGACTTATGCCTTGGTATCACTCACAGTTAATTTCAAGCAGTATAAGAAGACATAAACAGGCCCACAGGAAGAGGAGTTGAAGATATATTAAGGTAGAAGACAGAAAATGAGAAATGGCTGAAGAACTACTTCTGGGGTGGAGGAGGAAAAGATTTGCTATAAAAGATTTACAAAGTAAGTATTGGCAAAGTATTATCAAAAATAATCAATCACCTTTAAAACCAAATGTTTTCTCCTCTTGGACATCAGCCAATGACCAGGGCAAGTATGGACTCCTCAGAAGAATTAAACCTGCTAATGTCTACAGTATTTATTATGCATATTATTACAAAGCGTTCCTTCGTAATGTAACAATTTCCTGAAATACTTCCTATAATTACAGTTTGTATTAGAGAAGTTTATTTTATAAAGCCAAAAGATAAGGACTAAATGGAACATTTTATGAATGGTGGGGGCTTTAATCTTATCTCTCTCTTCGAAGTGCTGTTGGAATTCAGCTGTCAAAGTGAAGGGGCCTCACTTTCGTCTTTCTTTACCTCCCAACCTCAAACTATATATGAACTCCCCATTTTAACACAATAGTAAAATAAGCTTTCTGCTTATACAGCTCTCTTAGTCTTAAAGTCTCTAGTAGCAGCAAAATTTCTCTGGAGTAAATGCAAACCTTTACGGAAGGAAAGCTTAGTAAAAAGGTAGCTGCTAAGGAAGTGCACAGGCAGTAGACTACAATACTGTGTAGAAAGTTCATATTTACATTTTGCATATGAATGGATGTACATCTATCCCTTAGGCTCATAATTTCATCATATTTCCACTTGTACTCTGTTGGAATGATGAGTACTTGGGGGGGATATTAGCTGGAAAGCTATCAAGGGAATTCTGTGATTTTTGATGCACTGCTCTGCAGCAGTTCTGGATAGGAAGAAAATGCCCTGTGGCTTGTCCATGCCTTGTTCTACACAAGTCTGGGGCTCCTGGATGGTCTTACATTTTGATGGGAAGAATGTGAGAGTTTATTCAAAGACTGTGAAATTCATAATGAATGGGTTACTCATCATATCTGTTACACACACATTCCCAACGAGACCAGCTTAGATTCCTATTCATTGGGAAATAAAAAAAAAATATTAAAGAGTTAATTTTACTTGACTGGTCAACACAATATTGTGACTGATGACTGACCAAATACCAAAAATTATTTATTTAATCTGAGCTATTGTAGAACTAAAGATGATTCTGTTTATGCACTTCTTATGCTTATGCTTAAAGACTTCTAAAATGAGTGGTAAATGTTAGTTAAATAATCCCATGCTTGAAAGTAACTCTATGAGAAAAAAATAAAATAAATCAATTACTCCTATATATAACTGCATACCGGTTATAAAAGAATTAACATTTTGTTTATTTTCTACCAAGAGTCAGCAAGAAAAATGGTAATTTTGTGATGCTACCTGCTGTCAAGGCAAGAGCTCTTGAGGGCCAGATTTTATGTTTTTGTCCAGACTGATCAAATAGCTTGGTACACAATCGCTGCAAGCTTGATGAGAGAGGGAGNTAATGCAATGACCACAGCACTGCCAAATACAGAAAATAAGACTGGGAGAGATCCTGAGACTGAGGGCACTGAGATGCTGTTAGGGGTTTCTCTAGTATGTTCTTAGGGGACTGAAGTATTCCACAGCTATGTCAGGCAGTTTGCTCAAGTGCTCCCTTTTCTTGCCTTTTCCTAACATTTGAATCTTACCTTTCTTGCTGCAGTTTAAACTCATTACTCCTTGCCATCTCCACCGCGGACTTGGAAAGAACTGAACAGGAGAAACAACTTAAGGTTTCTCAATGTTTCCTTACATAATACCTTTTCAACACTCCTGAGTATTCTGACTGTCCTTTAGATCCTCTCCAGTTAGTGGTCTATATGCCTCTCATTTTGCAGTTCCTCAACAAGATGACACCTGACCAATGCAGAAATATAGGAATTATTTCCTCTTTATATTCCATTTGTTCTGCAGTTCTTTGCAGATACTTGCATCTGTTTCTGAAGGATTGCTAGGTCAGTCATTCTCTATAGTTTCGAAATGGAAGCTTCTTAAGTGAGGATGGCTTCATCTCACTTAAGTTTTGCCATTTTAAAGATCTATAACCTAAGCTAGTTGTCTAGAATCCCTGTTTAGTCATTGTAAAAAAAGCCGCTGACTAGGAGAGAAAATCCTGCCTCTAGTTTTTCATAACTGCTTCCCAACTAAGCTGAATTTTGGCTAGACTTTTGAGGGCTAGTTGTTCTACTGAAATGGTGCTTTTACAGCAACATTTATCATGATTTGGATCAGTGGATTATAAGGTAGGTGGAAACTTGGCTGGACCACCAGGCTCAGTGGCTTGTGATCAGCAGTACAAAGCATGGCTGGCAGCCTGTCATTAATCAGTGAAGAGCCAATTGGAGCCAATACAAATTTAACATGTTTATTAATGACCTGATAGATGGGATGGAAAGCACTCACAGCAAATTTGCAGATGATACAAAATTAAGGGAGCAGTCAATAAGATGGAGGACGGGGCTACTATTCAGAGAGACCTCAGCAGACTGGAGAAATGGGCTGACTGAAGCCTCATGAAGTTCAACAAAGTGAAATACCAAATTCTGCCTTTTGGGAAGAAAAATCCCATACACCAGTACAGGCTGCAGTCCACCTCACCAGAATGTAGTTTTGCAGGAAAGGACTTGGGAGTCCTGGTGCACAAAAAGGCAACAGCCTTCCGGACAACATGAACAACAGTGCAGCCAGCAGGTTGAAGGAAATAATTCTTCTCTTTGATCAGCACTTGTGAGAACACATCTGGAGCACTGTGTCCACACATCTCACTGGATTTTGTTTCCTCTGTAAGGGGTAGATTAGTAAGAGATTGGGAAGAATGGCCCATATAACCTCCAAACAACAGATTTTGGCAGAACATACAGATTAAAAAACGTTATTGCATACCACAAAAGCTATTGCTGGTGTGGTGATGGCTAACTTATGTCTCACTCACTTTTTACCTTTATTTCCTTCTCAAAATGTACAAAATCTCATTTCTCAACAGATTTGGACATAATTTAAGAATTAATACTTCATTTGAATATCCACTCACAGTGCAGAAGGGTTATCATGCTGCAAATATATTGTATGTATTATCATGTAATTAATACCTAACGACTTGGATTGCTGTCTTATTCTGGATTCTGTGTTACTGGTTTTAGAACATAATGTTACCATCAGTAGTATTTATTGGATAGCTATTTTGAGATAGTTCCACACTTAGAACTTGGGTAGGAGGCTTAGACATTTCTCTGTCTTGTCAAACAAACAATTTTTTAATTTTCTTGAATTTTCTGAATTCAGATTTTTAAATTATATTTTGTACAGGAGGAAAATTCAGATCATTATCCAGTCATTGTTGTAGCTCTTGGCATTACTGTGTGGTCTTTTTTGCCTTGTCTTTGAGGATTCTTCCTTCAGTATGATTTTGCTGAGAAAACCTAATTCTGTTGTGAAATTGCACATGCAAGTTACTCAGAGTTGGAAAGACGACACTTGCAAATGTAGTGATTGATACACACATACAAAGCAGCTGTTATACATCTTTCTGACTGAAACATTTATAGAAATTTGCTTTTTCCAGAATGCTCATATAAACCATGCATCATATTAATCATATTCAAGATCCAGCTCTACTCATTAACATAGATCTACCATGAGGTTCATCAGGAGTATAACTCTGTTCTACCTTGCCATTTATGAAGCCAAACCACACTGAAACCATAGGGCCCAACAAAGGTCTTCTGAACTGAGCCAATCGTAGGCTGGTTAATGATGCTGGGAATTCTGAGAGAATTAGGTTCCATCCATAAATTTTGGCATTTTCTATAAAAAGTTTAATCAAGACCAGTCAATCTGTTTGGTGACAGAGCATAAATGCCTCTCTTCCTACTATACTTGGGGTAAATCAATCAGCAGAGAAACTTATTGAAACAATTGTATCACACAAAAATATATTCCAGCTGCCTGTTATATTTTGGCTAGCCACACAGCACTAGTGAGGATAAAAAGGTTTGCTACAGACATAATCATTGAGCACAAACATAAAAGATAATTCATACTATTGGCTGGGATTTGTAGGTTGTGCGTCCTGCATTTCCTGGATACAGAGGTGTTATTCAACAGGTCAGATGAATCACATTCTAAAATTGCCTGGATCTACTCACCTCAAAAAGCTCATGGGCACCCTGCGGCTCTGATGCAGATGTTTCCCTTGTAGGTAAACGAAATTAAGAATATAAGAACATAGAACAATGACTCCATACTGGATCAGAATAAAGGCCTATCTAGGCTTGCACCCTATCTGCAACAATGACTAATAAAATATGCAAGAGGAATATAAAGATGTAAGTATAGAGCAAATACATTCTGATACTGTAATATACAGTATGCATCTTTTCTCACTTTCTCTCCTCTATCTTAGAAGGCAAGAATGTAAGCATAGAATGAATATGTAGACATACTTTCCCTAAATAGTCTTCTAGCATTTGATTAACTGTGGCCTTGCAACTTACTGAGTCATAAGGTGGAGCCCCTTGTATTTCAAAGTCTTTGATGGATTTTTCTGCAGTGAATTTGTCTAAATCTATTAAACCCAGGTAAAGTTTTAGCCATGTTAGGTGAGATACATCCTGCCAGAGTTGACCACTACACATATACTGGATTATGCTGAATGCTAAGATTTTTTCCTGCATATCTGCTGTACGTTTTAATGAAATACATATTCCAATTTTTGGAACTTAGTTCTTATTGTGATTAGATAAAGGATACCTGTTTGTATTTTGCAGCTTAAAAATACACGGGCTTGAGGCAAAGTCAGAGTAAAAGGAGAATAGTTGTAGAAGTCATTACAGAGGACAAACTCTACATGCTCTTGAATTAAATTAAAAATGGGTTTAGCCCTGGGAAAGAAAAATCATTCATTTGTCTAGTGTAGCAAATAGACTTTGCAGATGGTTCCAACTTCAGGAGAGGCATATAGACAAATAAGGCATGACTCACATTTTTCCCTATTTTATTCAATTTCTTACTTCATGTCATGAAAGATCGCAAATGAATAACTGATGCCATTAGAAAAACACATGCTATTGACTCTTTCTTTAATTTCCAGTTGGAAAAAAAATTTGCTGGAAAAAACTCTAATGTGATTTTTTAACATTTAGAATAATTTGAAAGCTTTTGACCTAGTTAATAAATTGTTTAATCTTTTATAATTTATTGCCAGCCTGTTAAGAATTTTGGGAAGCTAATATTTTAGTCTTTATTTACTATAAATTCATTCAACAATGGAGAGGGATTCATTCCTCTATGTACTGGTTTTGGCTACCACAGATTTAATGTTCTTTGTAGTGGCTTGTATGGTGCTACGGTTTGGATTTGTGACCAAAACAGTGTTGATAACACACCGATGTTTTAGTTATTACAGAACAGTGCTTACACAGTGTCAAGGCCGTTTTTGCTTCTCACCCCACCCCACCAGCGAGTAGGCTGGGGGTGCACAAGAAGCTGGGAGGGGACACAGCCAGGACAGCTGACCCCAACTGACCAAAGGGATATTCCATACCATATAACATCATGCTCAGCAACAAAAGCTGGAGGAAAGGAGGAGGAAGGGAAGACATTCCAGGTTATTGTGTTTGTCTTCCCAAGTAACTGTTGTTATGTATGATGCAGCCCTGCTTTCCTGGAAATGGCTAAACTTGTGCCTGCTGATGGGAAGTTGTGAATTAATTCCTTGTTTTGTTTTGTTTGCATGCACAGCTTGCTTTACCTTTTAAACTGTCTTTATCTCAACCCACAAGTTTTCTCATTTTTACCCTTCCGATTCTCTCCCCCATCCCACTGGGGTGGGGAGTGAGCAAGCGGCTGTGCCTACCAGATCTAACATGCAACACTGTCATCTGTTATAGATTCCCTGTTGAATATATTTGGAAAATAATTTTAACATGTACTTAAGACTCCGTACTGGTCTGAGTAGGGCTAAAGGATTGCTATGACTGCCAAGCAGTACTGGCCTGCCACTTTTGCGCTATAGTATTTCTTAAAACAAAGAATTACTGACATAAAGCTGCTTATTAAAGGTCTTGTGTAAAGTACGTGGCTTGGGTCAGAAACTAAAATAAAGTTGTTTCTCTTCAGATTGTGGAGCACATACTTGGCACACTGTTAAACTGATTTGGTCCCAAAAATATAGGCAACCTTCCCTAAATCTCTAATGAATCACCTGAAGACACCTATCTCTCTTTATTGTGTATACCTAGCTTGGACTGGACACCTAAATTTGGAGTCTGAATTTAGATAAAAGTGAATTGTACTTATATTGCTTAGAATCAAACCCCTTAATTTAGTTAAGGGATGGGGATGCCCTTCAAAGTAATTTCTATTCTTTCAGTCTCTGACTAGCAAAATAGGAAAAAAAAATGTACTGAATGAAGTGTAGAAATACTGCAAAGTACTGAATTCTGCTGCTGCTGCATATCCAAAAGGTACTTTGTATTTTAACCTGCTCATATTTATCTCTGCTTCTTATGCATTGTAGAGGTTTGTAAAATAAATCTCAAGACAGCTAAACATCCCCTAAAATCAGTATTTGGGAGACTTGCCACCTTTTCTCTATCTTTACATTCCCATGAACAATAAACACAGAAATTATTTGCTGCAACAGAATTTTTCACTGTAGAGAAATCCACTGTGGATTATAAGATTTCAGTCAAACTGTGATTGAGAAGTTACCTATCAGACTGTGAATCAGATGTGGTATTGTAATCCTATACTCTGAAGAGGTTCCTGTGATATTCTAAGTGGTAACTGTGGAGGTGAAGATTTTCTGTCACTGAAGGAATGATATGCAGTATATTCAGAGTTTTAAATTGTGTTAGAATCTACAGTCCTTTGAAATAAATGGAAAATATCCTGCTGACTACATTAGTGACTTCAATGCAGCATTTTGATCATAGCATAACCTCAGAAAAAAAGTTTTTCCACATGTGGTTAACATCAGGATTGCTGTTCTAGATCTGTAACAACCGTTGTATTACCAATCATGTTATAGCTCGCTGTTGCCCAAACAAGGGAGAAACCAAAAGAAAAGTAAGGAAATCTTCACTTGAAACATTTTTGTATCACTTCAGCATAAAATTTCCTAAATATTAATAGTACCTTTTTTTCTCAAGAGTGATTATAAGAAGGAAACTTTATCTTCATTCCACAGGCCAAAAAGTGAGTTAAAGTTGTATATTTAAGAGTGAATTGTCTAAAAAGAGAAAACAGATTTGTGGACACTTTCATATAATCTAAGAAGGGCAATTCATTCAAAGCCATAAAAACATAAGATATGGAAGGAACAACAGGAAAATACCAGTTCTGGAATACTAGAAGATTTAAAAAGCAGTAGGACATGTAACGATGTTGTTTTTCACGTAAATTATCTGGAATATAAATGCATAAGAAAATACAGAGCCATTCTCACACACATCTAGCATAATCAGTTCCAGAGAATGACCAGGAGTTAACTACATCCTTTTCAAAGGTTTGGATCACAAGCTTATGAAAAGGATATTAACAAATTACTAAGTATTTCAGAATATGCCTCTACTACAGGCAAGTAATTCTGCTGAGGCATTTGATACCACCAGAGAGGACTATGGAACAGCTAGACCATTTCTTCCACCTAATGTAAGATTTTTTGTGAACTACATTATCAGTGATATACTTACTATTAGCTGCTATTAAGATAGTATATGTACATTGGCTAGAAGATGTCAGTCTAAACTAATATCTTTCTTTGATAACTAATTCATAGAAAAATGTAATACAATGAACCTACACTACTGAGTTTTAAGCAAAGGGAAATTCTGATTTAGAGATGGAGTAGAAGGGGATTAATACTAGAACTGAAAGATAGATAAACAAAGGCTACAGAGAGTCATGAATAGGAGTTATTAGGATCAAAAGCAATTAAATGAGTGGTTCAGGAAGTGTTCAGTTTTGTTTAATGGCATCACGCTATTATTTGAAATAAATGTATGTACATTTACTGTACTTTCAGGTTATGCAAATTATTGTTAATATAGGAAAGGATCAGATCATCATACAAATAGATGTAGATAATCTTGCGGATTAGTGTAATAGAAATGAGATAACACTTCAGTGGTAGAAATTTTTAAGTCTTTCTGCCTCGGAGTCAGGGAAAAGAGGAGGGTTCTTGAGGTACTAGGCAATTTGAAGATAACAATGCCTGTGAATGTGGATGCAGTAGACTAATATGACTCTAAAATATAGCAGAATCTTTAGTAGAAGTGAGAAAATATTTATATCACTTTGCAAAGTATTCATGATACTTTATTATGTTCTGTCCATATTCTGACAATAAGAATTTAGACTGGAATTAAGTATAGCAAAGATACCTCCATGTATTCAAATATTAAAGGTGTAAAAGAAACACTCCATTATCCCCAATGCACACTAGGTTGTGATAAACTGTAAAATATATATATTATTTCTTAATGTATATCATGCATATCTGAGCATTTGCTTCCCATGGATTTAGATCAACAAAGCTGCTAAGCAAGAAAAGTAAAAGAGTCACCTAGATAAGCAGGATCCTAACAGGAACTTAAACACAGTTGCCAGATTTATGGCTGTGCGTGCAAGATTCTTCCATTCCACCCTTAAGGCAGAACTGCTTTGCCAAGTCAAAGAAAAGAGATCAAAGAGCACTAAAGCATTGGGGAACTCCCTGGGCCTAGCAAAGGGTAGAGTTAAACAAATGGCCAAAAGCTGCCCAAAATGTGCTAGTGCAGGAAGGAGGGTTACAGTGTACACTTCAAAGGACTTTTCTGGACTTCAGTTAACATCTCTGCAAAGGACCGGACTCAGCCTTTGGGGTCACTTCAGTTCCTCAGAGGGATGTAGCATTTATACCATAGAATACAGTAAGCCAGAGCAATAAATTAAACCTTGGGTATATTTTCAACTATTCTGTATGTGACTGACACGCAACTTTTGGTGTTGAGGCTACTGCATGTAGTATGTATGGAAAGTAAGCCAGAAAATCAGAGAGCCTGAAAATCATTATAGCTGAAGGTTATCCAGTGAGAAGAAAGAAATATGCAATAATTTGCATTGGCATCTGTTACTATATAGCCTGGAGATGGTGCTACCAGCCATTTGGAGAACAACTGTTTTCTTCTGTAAGTATATAGAGTTTCAATATTGCCTTAGGGATTTTTAAAGTATTATTGTTAATTCAGTTTTCATTTGCCAGGTATATCTTAAATAGGTGCCGAAAGGCAGATACGGTTGTTTGGAATATCATAGGTAGGTGCTTCAGGAGGAAAAGGATTTTTAAAAGGGCATTCATTTTGATGGCTGTGATTATTATAACTGCCTCATAGCAACAGCAGACATCACCCTCTCTCTGAATCCTTTATCAGTTATATTCTTTGTGAAGAGGAAGTCTTTCTATCTACTGTTTTTTTAAACTAATGGAAATTCCTGATTTTATTTACAATGAAATAATTTTTCAAAGTCCATGTTCTAATGATTAGATGTTACCATACTATCTGTGTGATATTTATCTACTTGCCACCAGTGGCTAATCCTGTATCATCCTAAAAAAACATAGCATTGATTTTTAGGAATGTAAAATAGGATATTGTTTGCAAGTAATAAACTTTACTTGCTGCTGTCCTTCTTAGCTGCATCAGAATCTTAATTTCTTTCATGATATTAATGAAATTCACTGTTGATGTGAGGCATTCTCCTAGATTCAAGTCATTCACCCATACTTTAAAAGCAAAGAGACCAAGTCTATATCTCTGATCCAAGAAAAGGATTATAGGAAGATTACATTAGTTCTGCCTAGTGATTTTGAATTGCCTTTTAAAGTGCATACAAACCGTTGTTAATAGAAATACTACTACTGCTAAATATACCTTAAAATGATTAACTTTGGACCCTTGGTTTCTACTAGGATCTGTCATACATAAGAAACAACATTATTGCTTCAAAAGCTATAGATAAGACTGTGTTAAATGTAATTTTAAACTTTTCCTCGTTGGCAACAAAAGAAAGGTTTTGCTACCTATCCTAAAGATTTTGAAAAGCAAATAAAAGCTTTCCATAAATCATGAAGGGGTACTGTAACATTGGGCTGCACCATACTGCAAGGCTGGGTTTTTGCCTTCAGCATATCTGAAGTGAGCACCTTCAGAGGTGGTCAGCACTTGCAGCGGTGACTGACATTTACTCAATTGAATTTGTTTGGTTTATTTATTAGTTTTATTTATTATTTATTCTATCTAAACCAATTGCAAATATTGGGATCACAAAATCAAGCACTCAAAAATAAGGTAATGAAGTAATGTCTGGATTAAACTTGTCTGTCCAACCTTACTGGGACTAGATAACAGCAAAAAATTAAGTTGTTAGAGACTGGTATTGCAGTTTTAATCTGCCAGATAGACCACAATTCTGATCTTGGTCCTTCCACAGACATAGTTTCATGTTTACAGTCAACAAACCATTTAAAATGTAGCCGTCACAGTTGTCTACCTGATCCATCCTTCCAAAATAATAAGCACTCAGAAAGGTGGTTGCAAATCAAGAAATGTATGTTATGTAATGCTAAACTCACCACAACTCCCAGTTTTTCATTGGTTGCCCAAATTGTCCATATGCTGCTGATTTGTGAGTGCTATGGTCCTATGCCCAAGCTGTAAGAGCCAGATAGTATCATCCAGTACACCATAGTATCAATGTGCAAAGCTACTAATGTCCATTGAACAGCTCCATATTGCAGCAATGAACACGAGATGGGGTAAAATAATTATTCAGTTTTCACTGTAAGTCTGACTAATGTGCAGGGAAGGTCAGGTCATGTTTTACACTAAGAAGAAAATAAAACACTGATTGGAAAAGGGAGCAGTATCCATGAAGGAAGAAGGGATCTGTCACGGAAGGAGTGATGCTCTTCACTTGCAAGAGAGAAGCAACAATGTATTTTATTGATATGAAACAGAGAGTTAACAATGTTCAATGGTAAATGCAACAGTGGTTTAACAAGATTTGATGGCAAGGTACACTTGATTATTTACTGCATAGGGGACACAGCCAGACAAAACTGTTAGGGAGACCTTCACATTGACTCCTGAGGTTCAGAGAGAATCCCCTTGCATTCTAAACTCCTTCTCAGAGAGGAGTCTAGGTGGGGCTGGATCCAGATTTAGTCCCAGACTTGGTCAATGGTTTATGTCTAAAGGATTATATATGCACAATCAATCCTTTATATCACTTAGCTAAGATTACAATTTTCACCATGCTTATTCCCAATGCTCTTACAGAGTATCTAATGCAGTAAGGATTCTCTCAACCTCGAGGAGTAACCTTGAGAGGCATCCTTACTCAAGGGGAGAGCCTGGCACACAGCCCGCTGCTGTGCAAGAGCGCTTAACGGGCCTTGGGCTGTCCACTATTTATGGAGTAAGATCATTGACTTATAGTCATATTTGCATACCAGCAAGACGTCTGGGACACCACGCCAGACAGCCGTTGGCTACTGTGTTGCCATCTGTCTCCCCAAAGTCTACCTTAAGCTGGATGCAGCCATCATGACGGTCACTGCTGGTTATTCCTTGGGGCGGGGGGGAGCACACCACCATACTCCACCCCATGACTATAGTCAATTCATCTTACCCTCTCAGAGTGGTGGTACGGTCACCTCTTGCCTCAGTGCCATAAATAGTATATTGATAATTTGTGCGCTTACAGATCCACAGTAAGTAGATGGTGAAACACTGCTGTTTATTATGCGTTAATTTGTATGTTTTGGGTGGTTGAAGTTGGGTTATTTGTTTTATCATGTACCAAAACTTTGTATACAATATAATTATAAGCAATAGACATATTAAAGTTAGAACTAGTAAATTCACAACTGAGTGAAGCAAGAACTAAAAACTCCTGTTGCTGTCGATGACCATCCAAGAAGAGTTTCCCACCCATGGTGTTCTCCATCCTTCTTCACTCTTTCCAAGACATGGTGTATCTCTTCCGTATCATGATGAACGGTGATTAGAGTGTTGTGTCCATTGTTTTGCACACGTTCTAGCAGTTGACACAGGTCATCATGTTGTAGTAGTTTCTTTACCAATGTAAGATTCATTCTGATGGGGGTAGGCAATCAATCTTGACTCAACGTAAAATTAGATTGTAGCAATTGATAAGATGCAACAGGAGCTGAATAATTAAAGTTGTGTCCCATAATTTTAGTAAAGTTACAGACACAAATATTTGAGTAATGTTATCTATGAATATAAAATCTCAAAGGCTTCTCATACAAACAAATCCTTTCCCAATATATACAAGTACAGTTTCAGGGCCTTCGTCGGGATGTGTTTCAAAGTGACAAACATTTTGTTCAGTGTCAAGACAAATGTCTTGGTCTTTGATGGTGTTGCTCTCACAGATAAATCCTTGTTCCCATACAATGCATGCGTTAACATCAACAGTTTGCCATTTGTTTCTGTTTTGTTGGGCCCACACTCTATGTTCTAATGGATAGAGTGTAGTTCCATTGTGATTTAATCCTAATGCAATGATTGGGTGGGTATACAGTGTATACCGAAGCATTGGTTATTGTTAAGACCAAAGCCGTGGCCTTATTGTTGATGGAGTCATAAGTGAAATTGACTAAATGCCACCAGGATTGGAATTCTTTCTCAAACTTAGTTGCATCATCCCAAATTACCTTTCGTATTTCAGTGAGTAAGGTGCCCTTGTCACCTTCCCTTATAATAGCTGCTACCATAAATTGCATCCACAGTTGAGCTTGGATACAACTAAGAGCTAGAGAAACATTATTTTGGGCTGCACCAAGTGCATCCACAATCAGTTGGTGGTCCCTTTTATTAATCCTTTCCCACTGAGGCAATATATCAGATAAAAGCCATTGTTTCGTTCCCAATGCTAATAGAGAAGACCACAATGGGTGTTCTAATTTGTTTAAATCACTTGTTGTTGTGCTCAGTTTATTTATGAGTACTTCGGTATCTATACTACCCAAGACTCGCAATCCTGTCCCTGTGATACCAGTCACATCTCTCCTTGTTTGTCTTGGAGAGCTGAGGGTTTGCCCACGTAACCATGCTAACCATCCTGCATAGGATGTGCTTAGGAATGGTAAACAGGTCAGTTTGATGGTAGAGATATTAATTTGTATCAATAGTTTTAATCATTTAAGAGACCATGATGGATTAAATAACACTCATTTTTGGCCTGTATTTTTGATCACATACAGTCCAATTTCAGAAATTCGTGGGGATAGCGCAGAAATCTGTTGGGATAGAGTTTTCTTATCCTCTACAATCGGGGTGGATGTTGTTGTACTAGGCTCAGTAAAGTCTATTTTAAATTTAAATGATCATCCCATGCTATGGTGAGCCCAAAGGCAGGTGACAAAACCAGGTTATACTAAGATAAAATTGTACAAACAGTCCAATCTTTCAGAGGCGCAAACTTTCATATCTTTTGCTATTGGGTTTGATGTAATGTTGTACACAGAAATCTGAGATGCCTTCTTATGTGTAGACCCATTGATCACCTGGCATCCTATTTTAATTTCTTTCTCTGCCATTCTCTGAAGTCAGGGAACTTTATCATCAGCTTCGTCTTTATCCCAGCTCCATTCGTTTTCTAAGTACTTTTCAGTTCCGTGCATGACCATGGTGGAAAGATTTAAATCTCCCTTACTAGAGTATATTCCCCTACTCCCAGTATACTTAACACGAGCTTGAGACCATGACCAGTCTAGGATTCTTTGACCATAGGTTAGGAGAAGCAGCACTGTTAGCATTTGGAATAGTAACATGAACACAGCATTTCCATTTGCCATCCTGCGGGGTGCTGTAAGAGAAAAATAGAAACTTGTTTTGGTGGGGAGAGTCCAAACAGGTTACGCCGTTAAAAAGAAAGGAAAAATCCATCGTGCACTAATTCTATGTTTTGCACCACTGCTATCGGTGGTGCACACAGGCAAGTAGGCCACAAGGTTTAGTTAAAGTCATAGGCACAGTATCAATGGATGGTAGATTGACCATCACAGGCTGTCTTGGCTGTAATGTTGGAGAAGAGAAGACTGTGGGGAGACCTTATTGCATCCTTTCAGTACTTAAAGGGGGCCTGTAGGAAAGATGGGGACAGTCTTTTTAGCAAGGCCTGTTGTGACAGGACAAGGGGTAATGGTTTTAAACTAAAGGAGGGTAGATTTAGGCTAGATATAAGGAAGAAATTTTTTACAATGAGCGTGGTGAAGCACTGGAACAGGTTGCCCAGAGGTAGTGGAGGCCTCATCCCTAGAAACATTCAAGGTCAGGTTGGACAGGGCTCTGAGCAACCTGACCTAGTTAAAGATATCCCTGTTCGCTGCAGGGGGGTTGGACTAGATGACCTCTAAAGGTCCCTTCCAACCCAAAGCATTCTATGATTCTGTGATTCTATGATTCTATGATATTCTCTTTTCCTAGTAGGTGGAGCGCTAAGCTCGTTTTTACAACAAATGCCCAGCTTACAGGGCTTCCAGTAGGCCCATGTTGATTAATTGATGGAGTACTTTGGGGACTTGCATTGAGCATCATGTGGTTTGAGATTCCTTTTCAATAAGCCATTAGCTCTTTCTACCATCCCATTTGATTGAGGGTAGTATGGAGTGTGGAATATCCATTTAGTTTCCTCTTGTTTTGCCCAGTCTTGCACTTCCTTACATGAAAAATGTGAGCCATCATCACTTTGGATAACATCAGGAGTAGGTAGATTTGAGAACCAAAATGACAGCCCTCGCACTGTATTTCGCCCATCAGCTTTCCAACACTTAGTTACCATAAGCAAGCTGGAGACTACTTCCACTGCTGTGAGGATGTATTGATATCCCACAGAGGATTTGAATGGTCCGATATAATCAGTTTGCCATGTAAANTAGCTCTTTCTACCATCCCATTTGATTGAGGGTAGTATGGAGTGTGGAATATCCATTTAGTTTCCTCTTGTTTTGCCCAGTCTTGCACTTCCTTACATGAAAAATGTGAGCCATCATCACTTTGGATAACATCAGGAGTAGGTAGATTTGAGAACCAAAACGATAGCCCTGGCACTGTATTTCGCCTGTCAGCTTTCCGACACTTAGTTGCCATAAGCAAGCTGGGGATTACTTCCACTCCTGTGAAGATGTATCGATATCCTGTGGAGGATTTGAATGGTCTGATACAAGTTGCCATGTAGACCATAAAGTTTTCCCCTTGTCAATATGTAGCGGTGGTGCTTTAGCAGGATGATCTGCTTGTAATTTCAACCTACACTGGGGACATTCTGTAGGATAGTTTCACAAGTTTTTTCTGTTTATAGGCCAGCCTTTACTCTGTTGATACCACTCAGTTTTTAAGGTGATTTTCCTAATTTTAGTTAGGTCATCTACCTTTTGATTCTACTTTGTGGCTGGTTGATTATCCTTATCATGAGCTTTTATCCATCCCATCTTGAAAGGTGTTTTCCTAGCTATATCTAGTAATAATTGCCAATATTTCTNTTGATATGTAGAGGTGGTGCTTTAGCAGGATGATCTGCTCGTAATTTCAGTCTACACTGGGGACATTCTGTAAAAATAGTTTCACAAGGTTTTGTGTTTATAGGCGAGCCTTTACTCTGCGCAGCAAAGTAAAGTGCTTCTTTACCTGTGTGGCCTAGGTTTTGATGTAACCATTCTCCCAATGATACCACTCAGAATTTAAGGTGATTTTCCTAATTTTAGTTAGCTCATCTACCTTTTGATTCCACTTTGTGGCTGGTTGATTATCCTTAGCATGAGCTTTTACCCATCCCATC
>VYZW01027846.1:7881-42992 GCA_013401315.1 Balaeniceps rex | reverse complement strand
GTTTTTTGTGCAACTTCTTCTGGGGGAGCAGTCGCCTTTAGGATTGTTTCTAGTAAATTACACGGTCCTCTAGCTTGCACAGGTTATCCGTGATGTATTTTATCAACTTGTTTAACTGCTCAGACTAAAGATAAAAGTCCCTTTTCCCATTCAGAGTATCATTCTGTGTTTTTAAATGTGGTTGAGCTAAACAATAAAGGTCTTTTTGACCCATTAGGACCAGTTTGGATCAGGTTACAGTAAGTAGCGTGTTTGACGAAACCCCATTCGGCTACAACAGGGTCGCGAGGATGTACTGGTCCCAGTGACTGATATGTTTTTAATTCTTCAGTTAGAGTTTTGACCACCTCTTTATGTTCTAATTTCCACTCCCAGGGTTTGCCTTTCTGTAAGAGTGAGTATAATGGATGGGAAATGGTAGAAAAACCAGGTACCAATCATGCTTAGCAATGTACCTTCTCCTAAAATTCAGTATCTACTCAACTGACTAGTAAGTTAGTTATCTCTGGATCTTATTAGTTAAAAAAATAAAATTAGAAAGGAGCATCAGAATAATTTACTGAATATTAGTGTTGTGTTCAATTTTGAAAGACAGTGGAAGTCATCCTTTGTCTAAAGACAAGACATTCTTGTGTGGAATAATCACTCTTTCTTACATGGATAGAAAAATAGTAATTCATTTGGACAATGGGAGAGAAAAGGTGAGAGATTCATGAGATGGTTACTAGAGCATGGGGAGCCCATGTAATCATGGTGAAATCTCTTAAGTCACCTAGATTTGAGACTGGTTTAGCCTTTTCCTATATTTGCCAAGATTTCTACTGTGTTTCTTCTTTTTCCTCTTTTATTCTGTGTTTTCAGATAGTTCTGAAGTAAACTGATGTTGCTCCTACCAGCACTGGACATAAATGCTTAAAATGGCTGTTTGATTTCATAAATTGCTATTGTAGATCTGCCCCTCACAATACATGAATGAGAATCTGTTGGGAGATACAGATTAAAAGTTGAATAAATCTACTTAATTATATGAGTTGAGAAAAATTCTGAGTGGTTAATATTGAGAGCAAATTAATAAAGAATGGGCTATTGGCAGTCAGACTATAAGACAGCCGTGGTGTGTTAACTCCAGTAGGCAGCTAAGCACCACCCAGTTGCTTGCTTACCCCCCACACTCACACCCAGTGAGATGGGGGAGAGAATTGGAAAGGTCAAAGAGAGAAAACTCTTTGGTCAAGATAAGGACAGGTTAATAAGTGAAGGGAAAAAAAAAAACCAACACAAAAAACCCCACCAACAAGTTATGCAAAAGCAATCACTCACCACCAGCAGATCGATGCCCAGACAGTCCTCAAGCAATGGCAACTCTGGGAAAACTACCACCCAAGTTTTGTTGCTCAGCATGGTGCTTTATAGTGTGAAATATCTCTTTGGCCATTTCAGGTCAGCTGTCTTGGCTGTGTCCCCTCCCAGCCTATTCACTGGTGTGACAGAGTGAGAAACAGAGAAGGCCTCAATGTTGTGCAAGCACTGTTCAGCAATAGCCAAAAGATCGGAGTGTTATCAACACTGTTTTGGTCACCAGTCTAAAACATAACATAACCATATGGGCTGCTGTGAAGAAAGTTAAATCCATCCCAACCAAACCCAGTACAACAGTCCAGAAGTCACTTCTGGCTCCAGGAAGTCCTGACATTTTGACAGTTGGAAGCGGGATGCTTATATCTTCTCTCATTTACCATTTCTGATGTATATTCTAAGAACCTGCTGCTTATTGTTAAAGAAAGAAGACTAGGACACATGGACTTTGAATCTCCTTCCAGTGAGACCATTCTTCAGATAGATAGATATATACAGCTTTTGTACTTCATTGGGACCACATGGTGATTAAGAACTAATTTGTAGGACATCATATTAAAATACTGGTATTAGTCTAAAATTAGCCACTGGACTAATTCCACTGTGGTCTAGCTCATTTCAACTATCCTTTTATTTCTCTGATAATGTTCTACAGCACCATGATCCAGGATAACTCACAATGTTTTCAGCTTCTGTCTTTATAAGACAATTATATTTATGCATATCCATAATTATATGGGGCATTTTGAGTTCTGTTTTTTAAAAAGTCAGAGTATATTCTTATCGATGTAAAGAATAAGTGTTTCATCACTAAAATACCTACTACAATCAAGAAAATGTGGATGCAGGCCACATACAAAACAAAAAGGCATCACTTGTGATGATACAATCTATTTATTGTGTTGAAAAAAACATTCACATGGAGATAAACAAAGACCTGTCAGAGCTTGTAGCTGACTGGCCCATTACCAGCCCAGTAGCTTTATACATATTTATTGACAAGAATGAAGTCCTCTTCCCTTCCTAATACAAACAACATGATGGCAAGTTAGACAAAGACCTATCAGTGGTACAGGGGTATGATACAGGACTGATTGATGTTCTCTTATTTCTTCATTCACCTACCTTTCTGTCTTCAATATACATACTGCCATCTGAGAAAGAGACACCATATACTCCAGAGTTTTTCAATCAATCTTACCTTTCTTCAGCCTCATTAAATCACTCAGTTCACTGCTGTGAAAATGATTTGAATGTCTCTATTTGTTAAAATCTATGATACCCAGACTGTGTAGGGAAACAGTTTCATTTTACTACCAACTGTAGACTTCGTTAATTTAAAAAAAAATCAGGTGTGAAGGTTATTTATTGCTTGGCAGATTGAACACATTTTGAAAGGTTTCTCAGAGTGCTAACAACTTCTACTACTACCTGATCAGAGACACAGCATGTTCCCCACTAACGTTTGTCTCTCCACACAAATTGCTCTATGCCAACATGCTAATCCTTTTTATGCCATGAACAAAACAGAACAATCTCAAGACCACAGGAATATTCAGCATATTCAGATATTCTCAGGTGCACCTGTCAAATGGGCAGATATTTTTTATTTCAAATAGGAAGTTGGCTATTAACATCTTATAACTGCTGCCCAGCAATCTTTAATTCTTTACGATCACAAATACTGTAGGTTACAGGGAATGGTAGCACAAACCAAGAAATTAAAGCATTAGTGGTGTTAACTTAGGTCATCCTCAAAAAGTTTTTGAGTGTTTAACTCCTTATACTGCAAGCCTCACAACTGATATTGTTGTATGGTAAATGTAGATGTTGGCCCAGAGGTATTAGGGTATCAGAAAGAACCTTAGCCTGGAGACCAGTTTTTAAGCCTTGAAGCATGGCTTTTAGAGTAGGTTAGGCAGTAAGATGGGGGTATTGAGAAGCTGAGATTGAGTACTAAACTAACAAGAATTTTAGAGATTTTATTTTTTAATTTATTGTTTGCACAGTGTTAAACACAGTGGTCCACAGACTCATGTACCACCCAAAGAGGACAATGTGTTCAAAAAGCAAGATAGAGATTTTCATCTTGAAAGAGTAGATGTGAAGAACTCTTGCACTTGTATTAGGATGATCCAAGGACATTTTAAGAAGGGGAGGGAGCAGCTGGGTTGTGAAGTTTCAGTGGAGGGGGGGATTTTAATTAATTGCTCAGTGACGGGGGTTCACTCAGTATCAATAACAGAAGAAATTGAGTAAACTGCCTTAAAATGGGAAAAAAAAACCCAAACCAAATGAAATGAAATACACTTGGAGTGCTGCAAACAGACTTATATAGTAATTGGTGTGTCATAGCTACACATAAGACACCATAGCTATATGAAAAAAAAGACATTAGTAAATGTAAAACAATCTGACATCTCAAAGGATAACAAATTAATCATTAATAACAAAGCAGGACCTTTCCACTTTTCTGAGGCTTGAAACACAAGTGCACCATTGGCCAGAGTATCTGCAGTTTGGGAAGATATCCAAATTTGAAATATTAATCATTTTGCTGCCATAAAAAACATTTAAAATCCATCCTCAGCAGCCCCACAATATATGAGGCAGTGAAAGATGGTTGCTTAAAGTATAAATCTTTAGGTGTTGTGGTAATGTTAACTTCAGAATTATATACATCTGTTTATGTAACTTTACAAACTTTCTGATAAAGCTATGCTAAATGGATCAGTGACTCTGTCCTGACCTGGTTATTGCTGCAATCATCATCTGGAGTGATTAGATGCAGACTGTGCTTTGTCTCTGCCAGCTTTAACACCCCCTCAGAAGTGCAAATCCAAGAATAACAGAGACATAAGATAGTAAAAGATCTTCTAGTTCATCTGCTATTCACCTGGCGCCAAGTTTGGTAAATCCACAAGTGCATGGAGACTTCACAAGAGATTTTCTTATACTTTAGGGAAGACTATGCATGGACTCTGCTCAGAGAGCAGGCATTTGGGGAGGCCTCATCTTGGTCAGGAGCTGTTAGGAAGCTCTTCTACCTGATCTGCATAGACCTGGGGAGATGACTTTGGGGAAGGCAGCGTCTTGCCTCACAGGTGTTTTGCAATTATACTATCAAATACACTAACACTCTGCAGAGAGTATGGAGAGTCTGCAGTTCATATGTATTTGACCTGTGTTTTGGGTTTTTTTTTTTTGCTTTCAAGTGCCATTGAGAATTCTTCTTATTACATAGCAATAAAATAGTTTTGAATTAATTAAAAAAAAAATCAGCCTTGATGCTGGTGTAGACATATACCATCACCATACCATATAGAGCTGGGAAATCAGCCACTACCGGAAATCTGTGTGTGGAGGTCAACTGTTACCATTTCAAGTGAGGCCTCTGCCTTTGATGAAAATCATATTATTCTGTGTTAGTAGCTATCACTGAAGAAACAGGACAAGACATGTCTTTAATTAGTGATTAAAATGATCTACATAATAGCTGACTAATAATGATGAAGAAAATGGCTTTTACAGACAGGCAACCAAATCTTTCCTGGGTTTGTAAAGCTTATTGTTATGCAATTATTAGTCTTTGCCTTTGACACTTTATACAGTATCTAATTGTTCCAGCCAGGCATGAAGGAAAGAAAACAAAAGATAAGGAATGATGCTGACTTGAGCACTGTGATTTCAGGATTAGCGATTGGTCTTTGTATTGGGTTTGAGTGGCAAGGTTTTGGTAGCAGGGGGGGCTGCAGGGGGGGCTACAGGGGTGGCTTCTGTGAAAAGCTGCTAGAAGCTTCCCCTATGTCCGACAGAGCCAATGCCAGCCAGCTCCAAGACGGACCTGCCACTGGCCAAGGCCAAGCCAATCAGCAACAGTGGTGGTGCCTTTGGGATAACATAGTTAAGAAGGAGAGGGAAAAAAACCCCAAACCACAGGGACCCAAACTGCATCTGGAGTGAGGAGTGAGAATATGTGAGAGGAACGACTCTGCAGACACCAAGGTCAGTGAAGAAGGAGGGGGAGGAGGTGCTCCAGGCACCAGAGCAGAGATTCGCCTGCAGCCCATGGTGAAGACCATGGTGAGGCAGGCTGTCCCCCTGCAGCCCATGGAGGTCCATGGTGGAGCAGATATCCACCTGCAGCCTGTGGAGGACTCCATGCCAGAGCAGGTGGATGTGCCCGAAGGAGGCTGTGACCCCATGAGAAGCCCATGCTGCAGCAGGCTCCTGGCAGGACCTTTGGACCCGTGGAGAGAGAGGAGCCCATGCTGGAGCAGGTTTGCTGGCAGGACTTGTGACCCAACGGGGGTTCCATGCTTGAGCAGTCTGCTTCTGAAGGACTGCACCCCATGGAAGGGACCCACGCTGGAGCAGTTCATGAAGAACTGCAGCCTGTGGGAAGGACCCACGTTGGAGAAGTTTGTGGAGGACTGTCTCCTGTGGGAGGGACCCCACACTGGAGGAGGGGAAGAGTGTGAGGGGTCCTCCCCTTGAGGAGGAAGGAGCAGCAGAGACAACGTGTGATGAACTGACCACAACCCCCATTCCCAGTCCCGCTGTGCCTCTTCGGGGGAGGAGGTAGAGAAAATGGAGAGTGAAGTTGAGCCTGGGAAGAAGGGAGGGGTGGGGGGAAGGTGTTTTAAGATTTGGTTTTATTTCTCATTACCCTACTCTGTTTTGATTGGGAATAAATTAAACTGATTTTCCCCAAGTCGAGCCTGTTTTGCCTGTGACGGTAATTGGTGAGTGATCTCCCTGTCCTTGTCTCGACCCACGAGCTTTTTGTTGTATTTTCTCTCCCCTGTCCAGTTGAGAAGGGGAGTTGGTGGGCACTTGGCATCCAGCCAGGGTCAACCCACCAAAGTCTCATACTGTATCAATTAAAGTTAGCAAAGGTAGTAGTATTCAGTTGGGAAGAGCCATTAGGTGAAGTAATTTTTTTAAATGAAGTATTGATGAATGCACAAAAAAAGAGAAGATTCCTGGTGGGATTTTTCAGCAAGGGACATGTCCCAATCTTTCCTTTTAGAGCAGAGCAGTGGGATTCCCATCTGCTGAACAAGAATCTTTTAAAACAGAATCTTCTAAACCAGAATCTTCGGACAGCAGCGTAACTGGGGAGAGAATGTACATTTAAAATGGGAAGAAAATACTTCAGGAATATCCAGTAAAGAGAGGAGAGAAAATAATGATGAAGGGAGGAAAGAAAAAAGAAAAAGTATTTCTTTTGAATCAACACAAGAATCTGCTTTTAGGGAAAGGATCTTGCCTGTGGCATGTTCTGAAGCTAAAGCTGTAGTGGGGCTCACATACCTATATTTGTGCAATCTAGCATACAGGAATTTATTGTTGAGCTAGCCAAAAGTAGGCTTTCCTTCCTCAAGGAAAAATCACCCTTCCAGAAAGAGGGAATGTAACATCCCATTACAGATGTAAAGTTGTTACTGATGTTGTTGTAAAGGATAAAATAAGGAAATATGTGTAAAAATGCCCAATGCAAATGCTTTGCCTAGAGAAAACAAGAAGCATAATTTTAATTTCTTACCTCTATAGGTATGACCTAAACATGATTTTGTCAGTAAAGAAGAGAATTTGGATGCTATAGATCATTACATTTTGTGTGAATTATTGAAGGGACAGCAATGGTTATTGCATTAATCAGAACACTGTAACTAATTTACTGGAGGTGCAACTAGCAGGTTTACCTCTCACTTTTCCCCAGTGGAGAAAAAGAACCATTTTTATCTGGGCCTGCATGAGCACAGGAACTGTTAAATCATTAAACCAGTATTTTAGGTATTATGCTTTTTGTTCTTTTTTAAATACATAAATAAGGATGAGATTTTTCGAAGCTTCTTTGCACTCATCATTTCCCATTATGATGCCACAGATCAGATTTTCAGAACTTCTAGAGACTGAGGCCTTTTGAAACTGTTTTCACTGCATGGAAGCAAAAATATTTTGCAAAGCTTCTCCTAACTGTTGTTGCTTTCTAAAACTCCTGACTATAATGCTTACTACCTCTTCACAAAGTATTTGACATTAACTTCTTAGTAGAGAAGAAAATTTGTGTGCTGTAAATAATTATGTTTTCAGTTTTTTATTATTATAATTATGTTCATAGCTATTATAATTTCAGCTGTTACTATTACAATTATTTTTTAATTTTTAAAATGTTCTTGTTTGTTTCTAGATGATACTTTTCTTTCATTCCTTCACAACTTCTCTTAAAAAAGTTAAAATTTAGGAAAAGAAAGCTGGGATAGAATAGCCATAAAAGCTAAAAATTCTGTATCTTCAGAATAGAAATGTCAGGGCAAATTCTATTCCTCCTTGTTACCACAGGAATTATTATGCTACCCCAAAAAAGTGTTGTCTGTAGGTGCTGAAAGTATTTCTCTGTGTCTGCTCAGGCATTTTGAATGATAGGATGGACAGTTGTCTGTATATGAGTTAGGCAACCTAGAGGCAGTCCTCTGGAAGACGGACATGTTTAGGGCATGCTCAGGGAGCTTTTAATCTCATCTGTGTCAGATGTCTACTTTAGAATTAGACAAATCACTTGCTAGAAGTCCATAATTCTCTCTATAAAGAGATAATATACAATAAGTACTTACATTTGGTTAGATGAATCCCACTTCAAACATACAGGCTAGCAAACTCTGATTAAAGGTCTTGTTTTAGGCATAGCCTGTTGCCTATGGCAGTAGGCATAGGAGAGCAATGACATCACAGTTTTAAGTAAAAGAGGGAGCTTTTCATGATCTCACAGGTGCAGCTGCAGCTCCTTCAAAATGTATTTCTTGAGAATTTGCCTTCCAGAAACACCACCTTCCCCAAATGACTCATGTTACAGACCACGCAAACTTCCCAGTAATTCTACTGTCCTCCTGTGCAACCTCACCCTTTGCTACCACCACAGACTTAGCTATTGACAGGAATTAGACTATATGAAAGATATTTGTCCCTATTTTGAGAGCAGCAAAATTTGATTTTGTTCATAATACAGAGAAGTCTTCAGCTGTCTGTAAATGGGACTGACAGGAACAGAGCAAGCTCTAGTCTTCTTGCAATGCAAGAAAAAGACAAGTTTACTGTCAAGGAAGTTCTTGAGCTATAAGAAGGGAAAGTGCTCAGTGAAAGGTCTGAGCCAAGGTCAGGGAGGCTGAGAGATGCCTCAACGGAGAGAAGAGGAGGAGAAGGGACAATAGGTTTTCATCAGGCTTTGCAAGACATCATGGAACACATAAGCAGGTGTGCAGTTTCTTTTGTACTCTCTCAGCCACGCTCCTGTCTCCCTCACCTTCTTCCTCAAAATTTCTGTTCCTTTTCCTCCCTCTGGTCCACCCCCGCTTCCACAGGGCTTTATGCACCCACCTTGAGAATGCATTGCCTCTTCTTATTCCTCCCAAAAGTTCCTATTTAATCTCTTACACCTCTTGGCATGCTGAGGGAAAGGGAAAGGGAGGGGGAGAAGAGGAAAGTGGCTAGGACTAATAGCCTACTCCAAAGGGGTCAGGATGCAGTGGTCCAAGATCGAGGGCTTTTGTCTCCCTCTGCTGTCTTTGGTTATATCTGGGGTGGTGTTGCAGAAAAGGTTCATTACCTGTAGCAGAGACTTAGTTGTCCTTTACATCTCTCTGCTGACTCCCTCTGCCCTGTTCCACACTTCTCCATAGCACTAATGTTATTTGGGCTAATTCTATACCTCTGGGCATAAGAAGATCAGAAAGCATGCCTCTGTGAAACAAGTTACCACCCTAGGCAGCTGCTAATTATACCTATGCAATAAATTGGCTCTGAAAGTTATCAACATATTTGCATCACTTTGCAAACCCCAGGACATCCCAAAAGGGAAGGAACTGTCTGCTCCTTCCAGCAGGAAGAAGAAGGAGACCAGGCACAGGCAGGAATGGTGTTTGTCGTCTTGCTTGGAATTTTTTTCTGTTTTGATGAACCTGTGTCCTCCTCTATCATCCTCCTGCATTCAGGAAAGGGCAAAGGAAGTACTTGGTACCAGCATGAGTTGAAAACAAATGAAAAAAAGCAAAAATACAAAAGAAGAACAGTAGAAGACATATTTTTATGAAGCAGAAATCTTCCTTTTCTTCCAGCATTGACTTCAAGTATAGTACTGTGTTTTACAGTACAGATTAACAAAATTGTCCAATTGCCTTCAAAAGAATCTCAAGAATTATATTTTCTTCTTTCCATTTCAAGTTTTCAGAAGTATACATTGATAATGAATCACAGCTAGATATATATTACAGCATATTAGTTATTAGCAGCAGCTTTAATCTTGCTGCTTTGCACAAAAAAGTAATGCAAAGAACACCCGCAAAATTACTTCTATAATTTTAAGACGTATATCATATTTTAATTTAAACTGCACAACACAGTAAGTTCTTTGACTTCTTAAATGGAGTACTGCAATTTAAAATCATGCAAGGACAAATAGCTGGACCAAAAATTCCACTCAGTTTCAGAATTACTCTGAAGTCATGGCCAAAAATTATATCTAATTACACATAACTACAAAAGGTTTTCTCCATCTACTGGGTGCCACATTATTTGCTGTTTCATTAGTAATAAGGCATATTATTCCTTGGGAGAGAGTGCAAACTATAATTATAAGTTATTTTGAGGCTTTCATTAGAATCTTTTGGTTTTATGTACAGATGAATTTCAGAACAATTCATCTTTGGGGGTAAAATTTTCCAAGTTTGGTCTCGCCTGAATGTTTGGTTTTGTTTGCCTTGTAAGGTATGAATCTTCTAAGGCAAGTAACTCCAGGTGTTTTGGAGGGGTGAATAAATGTAACTCTTCAACATCACTAGAAGCTTCTTTTTTCTTAATAAATAGGTAGCTAGGAAAAAAATGCCCTCTCAGGCCCTGTGGTTTGGAATTGAGGGCTTAAAGAAATCAGAATGTTTTAAACCATTGACTTGTGTGTTGACAATGCTGGGATGCTCTGCAGCCCACCTAGGTAGCATTACTGGCCATGGGCCTCTGGCAAGTGAACCCATTCCTCTGGACCGTTTTCCATTCACAACAGTGAATCTATCTACACTGACAGACTTACAGCAGTCAATGTCAAGAGAGTGGCCTCAGCTATCAGGCCAATGCTCTACAGTGGTTGTGCCCATGTTGTTTCTCAGGGCCAGCCCCTTGAGAGCAGACAGATGTGTCCTTCTGGCATAGGCTGGAGTCTGTTCTTCCTTGCTCCATTCCTTGTTTCCTCCCTTTCTGTCCTGTCTCTTTTTCCTTTCCTAGTGGTATTGCATCCTCCTGAGTTCTGGGTAACTCCTGGAAGGATACTATTCAAAGGATTTATGGGACAAAAGGAGTAAAATCTGGGGTTTAGAGTCAGTACAGGGCTGTACTGCCTGTTTGTAGCTTTCCCAGACATAAAATACCCTGAAGACTGCACCCAGGTTTATGTTTCAGTGGGAACCATGCAGTTCAACTAGTTGAGTAATAGAAGAGAATTGACAAGGCTTCACGCCATTGATGGAGTCCCCCCCAAGCAATGTGGAGGGCAGCATATCCTCCTCATTTCTGCTTCTGCCTGTGGCACGAGGCATAAGACACCCAGCCCTTGCTGTGAATCATTTCCATCAATACAAGTCCTGGCAGTCCCACCCACCGGCAGAGGTAAGCACCCAAACAGCAACTGGCATCACTTTTCAACAGGTGACAGGTTTCCTCTGCAGGTATAAAGAAAAACATAATATTGGGTTTTATTTGTTCAGTGCAGAGATCAGCTTTTACTCATCCCTAAGTGGCAGTGCAGGGCAAGATGGAGCACAGCCCTAAGATGCTGGTGAGTAAGTCGACAGTAAAAGAGACCGTCTTAGCAGCCCTAGGATAACACAGTTATTCCAAAAGATCTTTATTAACTTCTTGTCTTATTGTTCTCTTCCAATAGCAAGATCAGTCTCACGGAGATCTCTACCATAGACCGACCTGCCTTCATCCAGCTTAATTTTAAGATGTGTCTTGGGCAAAAGCTGTTTAGAAAGGACAGGCAATCAGATTGGCATTGTCACATAATTTGGACTATTCTGGGGCAGGAGGTTGCCAGCACTTCCTCTGCTGCCTTGGCTGAGGCAAAGGAGGCCATGCTTGCCGCTGGTTGCACACTGAGAAAGTATCTCTCCAATATTGCTATTACAAGGGAGGGGTTGTGCCAGCTATAGCACACATAGCCCTAGGAAGAGTCATCCTGCCATTTAAGAGCTTCTACTACTGCAAATAGCTCTCCCACTTCTTTGCAGGGTTATTTCAACTCTCAAATGGTTGTCTTTGGAAATATATATGTCTTTTTAAAGCCAAAGCTGTTATAGATGAGGATGAACTAACAGCATAAAGATGGTTCTCTGGGAAGATTCATTAGTCTCATTCCTTTTTAAAATTGCCGTGTTGATGATTGGTCTGAAAGAGAAGACGACTTTCTTGTATCTTGTATAATACAAAATCTTTCTTGTATCATCTCCAGAGTCAAGTACAGAAAAGGTCTGCATCTGAGATATCTGGAAAAGGCTAATGCAAGGACTGTGAGTCTAATACGTTGGGAAAAGCCAGACACAACCCTAAGGAGTGTTTGGATGCTTTTCTTTGCATTATGAGTTGCTTTGGATAGCATAGACTATACTTTTCTATCTACACAAACTCTTGAATTCCTGAAGGCGACTTCTCTTGACATTGCCTACCTCTTGTGGAGCTTTTCCTTCACAGGAAAGCTAGGTTAGGCTTCATTCCCCTGTGACTTTCAGAGTTATCATGGGGAGATTTTTGTGGCATCTGTCTGACAACAGAGCACTGAACTATAGGGGTTCCTTTTACCTGAGGACTTGTATGAAGACTGTAGGGCAGAGGACAATAAAGTGTTCTGTCATAAACTGTCACAAAGTCAAAAGTCAACAGGAATAAAGTGAGTAAAGTGTATTGTTTCCTTTGAGCTGCTGATGTGGGAAAGGGCCTTATGTCCCATGCCTCCTGCCCTTGAGCAGATCTGCTTTGAATCTCTCAACTTGCACTATTCTGTGCCATACCTCTTTGTACTGGCACATGCCTGGATTCCCAAATACGTCTGTAGTCTCCCTCCGTGGAAAAATGTTTATGCTTTAATGCACACTAGGATAGATAACTAAAGAACCTCTAGGAACTCACTAAAGTACCCTAGCCCCAAAGGAATAAGAAGAAAAAAAAAGAAAAAAAAGGTCAAAATCTATCAGCGAGATATTGTGCCCCATGTGGCCCCTAAGCCCTGTAGGAACAGTTTGAGGAAGTCTAGCACCCAATATTTAACATTTGACTCGTGACCCTTAACTTGTCCCATAACTTATAGGGAAACAGTTTCATTCGTTTATGAGGCATATTTTAATACTGGCTGGGTGGGATAGTGTCATGCGGTATATATGTGTGGTTCAAGGGGAGTATTGGAATGGTCCTGCCAGGGAGTTGCTACTACTTGTGAGTTTGGTAGTGTGACCAAACAATTCTCATCCTGCATGACATAGAAATCTCTGGAGTGTTCTGGAGTCCCATAAGAGCTTGTATGGTGCGTGTAGGTAAGTTGTTCCAGCCTAGAGCATTCTCACTTGGATGGAAATTGGGTGAGATACAGCATAGCAGTGTAGCCTTGGCTCATCTCATGTCCTTTAGATTTCCATCATTGTTGTAACAATATTCACTTGTAATTTTAATAATTATTCTCCTGTTCAAAAATATTATAAGAAGACATAAAATGACTTATCTTCTCCATGTAGTCTGGTCTGTCAGGTAGATATATTATCAGCTCCTATTTTTAAAAATGTATCATGTGCACAGGGGACTGGAGAGGCTATTAATAAGTCTTCTGGTATAGTAGGTAAATATTTATAAATAAAACATGTATTATTTACCTGATAAATGCCCTGTCAGATCTGTTCTGGTGTTTTGCACACTGTAAATATGTGTTCAGGTGGCTCTCATTATTTTTAATTGTGTATTGTGAATATTTCTACTTTTAAAGATTGCTAAATTAATATCAGTTAAACACCACTAAAGCAGAAAAACACTGACCTAACACTGATCTCGTCTTCTACCTGAAACCAACAGCTTCTGAAGGTGTTGAGAACTATTCATTTCTTCATAGGCTTATCTTGTTTCAATTTAAATTGTCATGTTGGTTCTGCATGGTGATATATTCCTTTTCATGGCAGATGAAGAGGATGAGTTAAATCCATTTTATGAAGGTCATCTGCAGCCTTGAACCTTGATCTCAGTAGCGAGATGCAAGTATTTTATTCACTGTGTCAGGTTGTCCTTCTCACATACAGTAGTAGGACATATTTTTTTAACTGAAGTCAAGCACTCTTGTGTCTGATCGCCCATAATAGCCTCTCATTGGTGTATGTGTTAAAACTTTATAAAACAAGAAGCCAGAGCTGCTCCTGGAGCTTTATTGCAGGAAGCATATTCAGGGAATGCGATCAAATCTTGTTAAACATACATAGTGAAAAAATCTAGAAACTGCTGGTCATAAAAAATGTTTCCAAATTAAATGCTCCTATGTTTAAATTCTTGCTCTTTTTTTCAAATTAACAAGGATGATACCTCATTTTAGAGGCAGCCAAATTCCTCATGGACAGGATGTCACTTAGTGGATGCAGCTCTTTCGTTTTCATGTTGGTTGTTCTGAATATGGTCACAGTTGTAATTTTCCATGTAGGCCATGCATTGTGATCCACATGGGAGGTCTGTTGCACCATTTCCTAGTTTGTTTCATTGTACTCTGTTACTAGATTCCTTTCTGCAAAAAAAGGAACAATATTTTTGGCTGAAACCAACTGCATTCTGGAATCCTGCTGCCTCCCATTGCTTTCAGAAGGTTTTCTAGTTTTTCATCTACTCAGTTGGCCTTGCTATTTCTGTTTATTTTGGTGCTAAAGAGGAATGGGAGGCACATTAGTATTGTCTCCCAATTTTTGGCAATTACTGTTGACAAGCTACTATAAAATTCTGGTATTTATCAAAAATAGCACATACATTTCAAAGCAACAAGAAGTTAATTGACATATAGAATGCACAGGAAAATTTTGCAAGTAGAGAAATCCACCGGATTTTAGGATGTATGGGTTTAATTTTCTGGTGTTATTTTAGATTCCCATAGTCTTGAAAGCTGTTGAAGGAAATTAACCAATAATGACATTGCACCATAACTTAAATCAATCCACTATTCTAATGCAAGGCTTCCTTAAACAAAATGCACCCTCTCAAAAAGAAATCAGTTTTGGCCTGGTAATAAAGTAATGTGATTTACTGATTACAATTTTACTGACATATGAAAAGCAGAGACAAAAATAGTCTTCCTTGTGACTGGCCTTCTTTAAAAGGAATTAGAAAAACAAACTTCTGTTCTAAATCTTACCCAAACCCCAGATTTTTGACAGTTTTTATCTCTTCTTATTTTTCTTTATAAGAGTATATGCCAGCTCTGAGAATTTTAAAAATACTGGTGTGACCAGAAAATGACAGTTCCAGTCAAGCAAGGAATGAAGTGCTGAATTCTGGCTGAAGCAGCTCACTTCTTGCTTTAGAAAATTTCTTTCTTTTGCTTAGGTAGAGTTGTTGTATAATTTGGATAGTTTCCAGTATTTGATTTTTATATTCAGGCATGCCATCATGATCTCAAACTCTTTTTCTAAAGAAAGAGAGCAGGGCAAGAAACACAAAGTGGCTGTGCCTCTGTTATAAGACCTCATAGCCTGAATTTGTGATTAATATGTAACCAACATAAGGATGTGCTGAAAACTGTAAGTTGACTGCATTCAGGTAATTCAAATACGCATGTGTTGGATGAAGAAGTTAATAACAACATCAAGGCACATACATTAAATAAAAGAGAACAACAAACCAACCAACCAAACAAAAAAACCCCAAAAAAATCCAGACAGTAAAACCAACTAGCTCTTATCAGTGCTATGGTTTCCAACTCAGCTATCAGGGGTGCTACAGAAAGGAAGAGTAGAGAGAAATATTTTTTTACCATGTGGAAGGTGAGAAAAAATATAATTTTGATTTTTTTTTGCAAGGAACATAGCCTCCCTCTGTCTTGTGTCATGATAATATCTTTCATAACATGGAGAATGTCTGCACATAAAATGCATTGGTAAAGTGTTTCTGTGTGATGGAGTGGAATAGTTTACATTTGAAAAAAAAATCCAGAGCAAATATAAATAGGTGAATGTAGAGATCATTAGAGCTATTTATTAGATAGTTAACTAAAAATAGTTAACTAGAGAAATGAATCTTGTTCCATCTAGAAAGCTGGAGATGTTTCTCCAGGAAGTGTTCTGTTTTTCTAAGAGGATTCAATATGATCCCTTGGGCAAGGAAAGGTGAATAAATCTTTTATTCTCCTGCTGCATTACTCCTGTATTTGAAAATGCTGTTGGCGTAGACATGAAGGTCTGTAGGCAAGGCTGGATTTTTTTAATAAAAGCAGAAGAAAACACAGCCTGATACTGTGTCTCTGTCAGAACTAAGGACTCCTACTTCTCAAACTGCCATAGTTCTTTCTTACTTCTTTTTTTAATTTACTCACCATTATTTGAGAGTTAACCTGGAAAATCATTAAAACTTCTTTTGAGCTAAATGATAATATTGTATCCACCGTGCATCCTTTCATAAATAAAGAGTCAAACACCTTAAAAATCTGGGCATGCTAAGACATATTTTCTATATTACCAGCTTCCCAGCAAAGATGGCTAAAATCCAGAAGAAATTGTTTTGGGATACTTCCTTGTCCCTTCCGGGTCAGACTCTTGAACTAGAAGATGCAGAGTGCGTGAGATCTGGACCCACAGGAATGGCTCTTACGCGAATGTACTTCTGTACATTTACATTGTGTTTGACATTTTTGAGGCTGATTTCTTCTGTGAACTCTTAGCCTATGGCTGGGGGCGGGAATGAGATTAAGCTCATTCCCAACATAAAAGACACGAACAAGGCAAAAATACAAGCCTGTATTTCTGAGTAGCTGAAATATGGCTTTTGGCTTGATTGCACAATCTTTATTCATATTAATAAAAACTTATCAAGGAAAGCAGGCTTACCAGTTTCAATAGGAGGAAAAAAAAAGGCAACCACAAAAGAACCCAACAAAAAACTCAGTGACTACTGTGAATAAGTATTCATCCACAGAAGCAAGATTTGCACAGTCTAGTCCAGTTAATAGTAAACTATTATAGACATTTACTTGACTATCTTTTGTATGATTCTTGGCCAGAAAGCCTTGAGGATAGAGTAGTGTGCTTTTCTTACTGGGGGAAAGAAGAAAAGCCAGCTCTGCTCAGCCTTATTTGCATGTAATTTACCCATAATTCCACCTGCCAGCTTTTGATTTTTTGATTTATTTGTACCAGTGGGTGGTTTGGCACCTTATTGCTCCCAAGAACAAGGGAGGTATAAAGTTGGTTTGGAAGCTACCTTTTCCTCTCAGCTGTGACAAGTGTAAACTCAGCATAGCTGAATGCTCTGAGTTGGCCCCACAAAAATACTTTGGCACTTAAAGTTGCATCAAAGCCCAAGCTCCAGTTCAGTTCCTTGCTGCCTAACCTTGCAGCTCCCTCCATTTTCTAGGAATAAAAGCTTCTTGATACTCATCTAGGTATTTAAAAGTCTGCTTGTGGACACTCCAAGAATTGCCCACACCCAGGCTGTGCTGTTCATTAAGTGTCTTGTTCGTACTTGAGATCTATAGAGTTACAAATTTGACATTTTGCTGACTGTTTCGTTCAGTCAGGATCTTGTCCTGATTTCAGCTGGGATGGAGTTAATTTTCTTCCTAGTAGCTGGTGTAGTGCTATGTTTTATCATGAGAATAATGTGATAACACACTCTACAGCCAGCCACTGGAGTACTTATCAGAGGGCTGAGAGGTACAGGCTAAATTCTCAGAGAACAGAAAAAGATTTCATCCTATATGCCAGCTAAACGCTGCTGAATAAAAAAGCAACACCATCAAGAGCTGCAGGCATATTTACAACACACAATGTGTGGCTTAGTGAGAGGTTTCATAGCTGTGAATTGAAAGTGGAAGGAGTTGCCTTCTTTCAGCCAGAGATTGCTGCCTAATTCACTTTGAATGGTGGTTCTTAAAGCTCTGCTTGAGAATGTCCCATTCAGCAGCCTGGCTTCCATGAAACTCTTTTGGGCAGCTAACTCTGCCCCTAGAGGCACATTAGAGGCCTAACTCAGGGTTTCAAGGTACTCAGTTTTGTACAGCTAGCTAGTTGGTTTAGTTACGTTAGTTATCTCATGAGAGAGACATGTTTGGCCTTGGCTGACCTGACTAAAAACAATCTAATGTGGTTTCATGCTATTAGGAACAATGTAACAATTACTCACTGATCAAGTGTAAAGAATTACACTGGAGAATCAGACTCCTCTAGTCCTCTAACATATTCAGCTGCCAATTTTAATTTTCATAAAAATACAGTTTCATAAAATTTCTATCTTCAACAGAAAAGAAATAAAATGTACTGCGTATAAATATTTGCTTTCATTGACCACAGTGTATTTTCTCCAGTAAATTGATTGTCAATAAGTTTTTTTCAGGATGTCACTGACATTTGGTTCATGATTGCTGTAGCAAGGGGGTTAACGTGATTTGAGACAGCCAGCATAGCTTCACCAAGGGCAAGTCCTGCCTGACCAACCTAGTGGCCTTCTATGATGGAGTGACTACATCAGTGGACAAAAGAAGAGCTATGGATGTCATCTATCTGGACTTCTGTAAGGCCTTTGACACGGTCCCCCACAACATCCTTCTCTCTAAATTGGAGAGATATGGATTTGATGGGTGGACTGTTCGGTGGATAAGGAACTGGTTGGATGGTCCCATTCAGAGGGTAGTGGTCAATGACTTAATGTCCAGATGGAGATCAGTGATGAGTGGTGTCAGTACTGCCACCAGTACTCTTTAATATCTTCATCAATGACATAGACAGCGAGATTGAGTGCACCCTCAGCAAGTTTGCAGATGACACCAAGCTGAGTGGTGTGGCTGACATGCCTGAGGGACAGGATATCATTCAGAGGGACCTGGACAAGCTTGAGAAGTGGGCCCATGTGAACCTCATGAGGTTCAACAAGGCCAAGTGCAAGGTCCTGCACTTGGGTTGGGGCAACCCCCGATATCAATACAGGCTGGGGGATGAGGGGATTGAGAGCAGCCCTGCGGAGAAGGACTTGGGGGTACTGGTGGAAGAAAAGCTGGACGTGAGCCAACAGTGTGCGCTTGCAGCCCAGAAGGCCAACCCTATCCTGGGCTGCCTCAAAAGAAGCATAGCCAGCAGGTCAAGAGAGGTGATTCTGCCCCTCTACTCTGCTCTGGTGAGACCTCACCTGGAGTACTGCGTCCAGCTCTGGAGCCCTCAGCACAAGAAGGACATGGAGCTGTTGGAGCGGGTCCAGAAGAGGGCCACAAAAATGATGCGAGGGCTGGAGCACCTCTCCTATGAGGACAGGCTGAGAGAGTCGGGGTTGTTCAGCCTGGAGAAGAGAAGGCTGCAGGGAGACCTTACTGCATCCTTTCAGTACTTAAAGGGGGCCTATAGGAAAGATGGGAACAGTCTTTTTAGCAAGGCCTGTTGCGATAGGACAAGGACTAATGGTTTTAAACTAAAAGAGGGTGGATTTAGACTAGATATAAGGAAGAAATTTTTTACAATGAGGGTGGTGAAACACTGGAACAGATTTCCCAGAGAGGTTGTAGATGCCCCATCCCTGGAAACATTCAAGGTGATGTTGGACGGTGCTCTGAGCAACCTGATCTAGTCGAAGATGTCCTTGCTCTTTGCAGGAGGGGTTGGACTAGACAACCTTTAAAGGTCCCTTCCAACCCAAAGCATTCTATGATTCTATGATTCTATGATTCTATGAATTTGTATGATCATTTGGGTAACTCTAGTACCAAAGGTGGAAGAATGATCAAGAAATATTTCAAAAGTTAATGTGTTGCTTAACCAGATAACAGCCTTAAATATCCATGTACAGTATATAAAAAACCACACAGACCAATTTTTCTACAATCACATCTTGCCCTAGCTCATCCATTCTCCCATTTCTACTGCTTTCTGAGGATTTTCAGCTGTGCTTAGGCTTTGCATCGCTTTGTTTGATCCTAAGTAAATGGCACTAGATCCATTTGCTTAGTTTTAGAAATAATTCTCCCTGACAGATTCAGTCTGCTAAAAAATTGTAGGTTTTAAGTGGAATGGAAAATATACTTTCATTGAAGAGAAAACTGCATGCACAGAAGGAGGTTATTTCTTTTCAAAAAAAAAAAAAAAAAAAAAAAAAAAAAAAGAAGTTCCTGCTATTTACATCATGGGAAAACTTGTTCAATGGTAAATCTGGAAATGGTTGTTAGTACCACACTGCCTGTTTTGCTCAGTTCATGCCACTTGCCCAGTGTGGAGTTCCACCTCTCTGATAGCCCTCTGCCTCATCAGTTGGAGGTGAGGGAAGGAGAATAAGTCTGTCTAATTTTGTGCATGAAATTAAGGTGTTTATGTTAGGAAGTTCATATTCTTAGACTTCTTTTATCCTCAGAAAGTTAGATGATCCAGAGCAGGAGTACTCAGATGTGTCTTCTGGTAGACTCTGTTCATCACATTCTCTGTCAGCTGTACACAAAGCTAGAGGTGCTGGGCCTCTTAAGCCAGATGCCTAATACAAGCAGTGAGAATACCTTCAGTGTCTCTGCTGCTTTGAATTTGGAAGCCAATTTGTATGCTTTATGGGTTATGTCAAGTTTGTTGGGTTTTTTTTGTTCCAAGAGCAGGACTACTCATATTTTGCATTAAAGTTTGGTTCAGGAATAATTTAGTATAATTTTTTTTTCTTGTATCTGCATATCCTACAGAGCTACAGTATAGACAGTTGTTCCCTATGTTTGTCAAAATAAAGAACTGGTATGGTCAGGAGAACGGAAAAAAGAAGGCAGCAACATACAATAGAAGAAAAAGATAATTTAAATGGCACAAAACTTATTGAACAATTTATTAACTCCAGTTCATTGTTAGTGCAACTCTTTTTACATAAAAATATGAAATCAAGAAAAGAATCAATACCTCACAATTTTTTATTACTTTTTGTCACTTATTTTTTTCCTTCTCTGCTTCTTTTCCTTAAGAGCTATATGTTTTTATTGTTTTGTTAGAGATTCTCAGAAGCAATTGGGAACCCTGTTTTCAAGTTCTGCCACCAGTCAGTTGGCTGATTTTTCTCTTGCAGATGATCTTTCTGAATAATAATGAATTTTTTAAGGAAGACCCGTCTTGCATCCAAAAAAACTACCATCTCCATGTCAGTTTGGAAGTCTAAAAGAAGCTTTGAGCAATTTGACTACAAAGTTACATGCTTTGATGTGAGCACAACAGAACTAAGCAGGAGCTGAGCAGCGATTTGTGCTGGTTGCTTTCAAATAGATGTAAGTGCCTGGAATGACAACTGGGCACCTTAATCTTTTGTGAATCTAGCTCTTTGAGTTGGTTTTGTGAATCTAGCTTTTCATTGTTAGTTATTTCAACTTGAAATACTTGGATTATTATTTGCAGAAGTACTGAATATTCAAGGCTGTAGCTAAGGTTAACAGAGAATCTATTTTAAAAAAAGTTACATAGAATTTGAATTACTCTGAAAAAACAGAATACTTACCTTGACAGTACCTTGGCAATAAAAGAGTTACCACTTTCAGTTTAATCTCAATATGCCTTCATATATTGAGCGGACAGTAAATAAAAAACAGTGCCTGGAGTCACACATAGACTGAAGAAGATAAAAGGAAATGTTCAGCTCTTTCTGGGGTGACATAAAGGGCCAATGGGAAAAAAAGAAAGCACACAATTATGTAGTTAACTTTTTTATCACATGTAAATGTACTAGGAGGAGAAATGGTGTTGTCTGGGCAACTTTAATTTTGGCATTTCTTAACTTTTAAATGGCAGCTTTCCAATCTGAAGCACAGTTAAACATAACTAAACATACTAGTTATCAGGAATCTGCTCATCTGTGTATATACAAGCATCATTTTGAAGTTTATGTCACTAATTTGTTTTCTTAACTGTTTAAAATCAAACATTAAGATTTTAAAAGATACTTTCATTATAGCTGTACTTGCATATTTTAGAGGATGGATTTCAGGTTGAAGAGAGAATTGAAAATGACTTCCATGTACAGTGATGAGGTGTGGAGTAACAGTATTTCTCCCCTGAAAAGATCTAGCTGGTGAAGAGATGCATAAGCATATGCCAGTTGTATCCATTCCAGGGAAGAGGGAATGAACATAAGAAAGGTGTACAGATGGCCAAGGCTTTTCAGCTCAGGTGAGACTATCATTTATATCAAACTGTGATCTGGAAGACCTGCATCTGTGCTGACATCCCATATGAATGCTGAAAAGTCTGAACAGCTCGTTAAGGAAGAGTGACAAATAACCTTTGATGACCTTGTTGATACTTGGACTGCAGTTCTGCTTCAGCAGGCTGGGTTATGAACAAAATGGGTTTCTCTAAGCCATATGCATCCTTGGCCTCAGGAAAACTCACTAAGGGCCACCTGGCTGACAAACTGATTTATTCCCCAACTTCCTTTCCAGGTTGCTAGTGATTAGTGTGATTTTTGTGTAAAATCATAAGACTTGGCTTTCTATTTTACATTTTTTTAAAGATGCTCTGGATACAAGTAGAACTGTTTGGCTTGATTTTTAACACAGAGCTTTGTGTTCCACTTTGGTGTATTTTTATTGTTCTGTCTTTAATTATATTTTCATGTCCAAGAACACAAAAATAATTTTCTAAGCACCAGACTGTCCTAGTATTGGACATTACAGTGTATGAAAAAAGAATTCTGTGCCCATGTCGCTGTAAAAAGCTTCACTTTAGATACCTGGCAGTATCATGGCTTTCACACTCTAATTCATTTGCATTATGCACCTATACAGTAGACACTTATTATTTTCACCTGATAACCGTGGAAACTGAGACACACAGAAATATGTTGCCAAAACTTCTCTAGAAGGCTGGGGATTAAAACTAGGTCTCCTGAATTCATCTATGTGTCACTATGCAGTCTGTCTAAATAGATGACTGTGCCCTGCATCAACTGAAGCTCCCAGCTGCTTTGAAGTACACGATCTCTGTAGGTTTTGAAGAGCAGCTTGTCAGAGAAAAAAAAAGGTGCATGCATGACTAAGGATTGAAGGCTGAGGAAGGGAACAAAGAAAAAGAAAGCTTTTCTTGCAGTTAACCCCAGAATAAAAACAGAATATTGAACTGTTATTCCCTGAAAAACTGAATATTGAACTGATATTCTCTTGGGATCCAGGTGTGTTTGGCTATAAGGCACTTCCTCTAACTACTAGAAGAGGAGGAGAAGTGCCAGAAGACTGCACAACCTTTGTTTGTCCCTACTTTGGCTGCTTATGAGCCTTGCTCACAGTCCATGTAGGGACTATCCCAGGCAATTCTTAAAAAAAAAAACCAAACAAACAGATATTTTTGGCATCCTTTACAGATCATTTCCATTCCCTGGCTAAGGGAGCCTCAGAGAAGTGAAGAATTACATGCCATTTTTTCCAACCAAAGAACAACTCAATTTAGCTTTTGTTATAAAACACTTTCTCTCATATCCTTGTTTTCCACAGAAGTTACTGATTTGAGTACTGACAAAATATATCACTGCATTGCCTTCTGACTGTGCAAGATCACAGTCTGAGGACCATGACAGCAAAAAGGGTATCAGCAGGGTTTAATAGATTCCAGTGGATTTTGGATGAGGACCAGAGAGCGCTGCTATTTCTAATGTAGTTACCTTGGGCTGGACATTCTCTCTTCTCTGTCTGTCCTTTACATTGTGCTGTGATTTGGTTCTGAATAAATCTATGTGTGTAAGTCACTGAAAATAATTTTTTACTTCCTGAGTTACTTCTTTGGCTTATCAGGTAGAATTCTGTGCTCTTGAGGCTGGAGTTCATCAATTCTATTTATAATGCTGAATGCATAAGGTTGCCTGACAATCTTGCTGTTCAGAGATGGACACAGATCATTACAGTGGTAAGGGTAGTACAGTCTTGTTTCAGATTTTTTTACTTCAGGGTAAGACATTATATCTAAATGGAAAGGAAAATTAACACTCAGACTGCAGCCTGAATTTCTCAGACAGAAGGCAAAGTTCAGTCTGACACATGAATTCTATACATTTTCAAAAAGTTGTAAAAATCCTCTTCACCTTTTACTGATTTTGCTGCTCAGCATTTTTATCACATAAACCCTACTGTATAATTTCACTGATCTGACACATCTTCCTTTGGGATTGGGCATAATGCTTTTTTTAGCTTTTAGAGACTTTTTTTTTTTTTTTATAATGATGGAAGGAGGAGCAGGTTTTAAAAACCTCTGCCATTTTGATGAAAAAAAATCACACACCAGCTGGTTCAAACTGTATGCAAAATATGGCATGTGTGAATGTGCCATTTTACAATGTGCCTATGTGATTTGCTCCAAAAATTAATCAATGAAAATTAAACAGTTTGGGAAATAAATGGCACATTTTTGAACTTAAGGTTTAGACGGTATTCTCTTAAAACCCGAAAGCTCCAGAGCACAGTATAGTTTGAAAGTCGCTGCCAGAGGCTGACACAAGCATTTCCTGACATCCAATTAGTGGCAGCACAGATACAATCTAATATTTTCCTATTGGTCCATCTATCTGCTGCATTTGTTTAATAACTTCATCTGTCTGGCTCCTAACAGTACAGTATCTGAATGCCTCCAATTTAATGCCACAATCTAAATAGATTAAAGAAATTTGGGTTTTCTCCTGTCTAGGGAAACAGTCCCAAAAGAGCCCTTAAAAGATGCTATCGTGTGGATGCAAAAAGTTATTGATGAAGTCTGCAATACAGAAATAAATTTTGCAATTCCTTCAGAAGTGTGTATCTTTTGTATGAGTGGGTCTCATTATCTAGGCCCCATCTTCTCTGAATGTTTGTCTCATGCATCAGTCATGCCTTCATTTTTCAGCAGGAAAACAGTCGTCATAAGAAGGCTTGATTCATGGACACAGATCAGATGCAGATCTTTGAAAACAGACATTAGTGTCAAAGAGTGCTCCAGCTTTGATCTAACACTAAACTTGTCTTGGTCAAATTGTTTGCCTCAGGAAAGGTGGTAAACTCCTGAATGTAAGAAGCAAAAAGAAGTGTTGTAAGTCTTTTAGTATGGGTCCCAGATGTTCTACATTGACATTTATTATCCAGAAAAAAGTCGAGTCAGCAGAAACACAGGTGGTCTTTTTTGCTGTCACAATTTTTATGACTGCATGAGTGGATGAAACTCTTGGAAACATTGGTCTCAGGGCCAACCAAGGTGAAGGAAAAAATGCAATTTTGCCATAACAGAGTCTTAGTACTGTGTTTGTCTCTGGAATTATTTGCATATTCTCTACTCTTTATATTATATATAAAAAAAAGTTATCAGTTCATGCCCTAGAATGTAGATGTGTAAGTATACATATTGTTTTAATTTTGGGAGTGGTGGTTGGGATGTAGGTAACCTTATGGTATGCATTGCTTGATAGCTAATCTTAACAGACTTATTGGATCTATTGTCCAAATTACTTCACCAAAGGTCTCCAAGAAGTTATAACAGGGACAGAGTGAATATTTATTATCCTGAAAGTGTGGTTTATTAGCCTGTAATCTAATATCTATTATTTCACACATAGCAGGTTATGATTCTTCATGGCAAAAAAATAGCTAACCAAATCGTCTGCTATGCAGTAGGTTGAAATCTGTCCTCTTTTCCTAAAAATAGTGGAAGTGTTTTGACTGAGACCAACTGGTATGAAAGGCCACCATGGGAAGGTCTTTCATCAGCTGTTTGGAATATAGAAAATGTTGTCACAAGGTTGTGTAAGGAAATGGAAGTATTGATCCCAGTAACTGGCAGAAAATGTGTAATGCAGCATGTACTTGCAATGAACCAAATAAGAATGGAGCCAATAAAACTGGTGTTGTATCATGTATCAAGAATGCATGTAGAAAGTGCTACCTCTTTAAAACAAACAAAATACACTTTAAATAGGCTAAAAATAAGCATAAGCTGTGCATAAGAATAACTCATTGTCTGCAACCCTGGGGAAGGACAAATGGGATAACAAACTCCACAAAACACAAAAGTGAAGCATTTTGAGGGAATGTTAAGAAAGCACCGAGATATCCAGTACATGCATGGCACAACACATTGTAGCCATGTTACTAAGAATTTACAGTTTTGTATGGCTTTACCCAAGCGTGTCGAACAGTACCTTTGTGTCACAAAATCAATTTGTCTATGGCATATAATAGAGTATAAAAAAAATCAGCTTCAGCCATGCTACTGATGTCCTATTAACAAGTATGGTAGTGAAAAGAGAAAGAAAATAGCTTGAATTCTACACTTAGCAGTGTGTCACTAACCTTACAAATGGAGAATTAAAAGTGAGGTGATGTATTCAAATATCTCTTAAAGTCAATACAAACATATTGGTTTGGGAAACATTTGAGAAGGTCATCAAGGAGCACAAATTTGGAAAAAGTTATAGGAAAACCACAAAGATACATGATTGTTTTTTCATGTAATTCATAAATACATCATCCTTTTAGATGATCCCTTAATCCATTATTTATAATTAAAAAAAAATCAGATCATCATGAAAAAGTCATCATCCTTCTTATCAATATTTATTGTACTAAACAGCTTGAGGTATGTTCTTTAAATGCTTGGCCAAAATAAGTTTGAATTTATACACAGTTACAGAATGAAATGTCAAGAAAGAACTCTTCATTATCCTGAACATCCTTTTCAAAAACACTGTCAGCAGATTTAATGTTCCTTTTGTTGTCTACATTAACTCTTTTTTTTTTTTTTTAAGGCAAAGCATCAATCTGTAATCTGTTTGAATACTAGCAAATGGCACACTGGAACCACACCTTAGCTTGACCACCTCTGGGAATATTTGTTGTACTTTGTGTATCAGGGTGTGTTTCCTCTTGGTAATGGGAATACCTTTGAACACATTAATTCATCTCTTATTTCCTTATAGCATTAGTAAATGCTTTGTTTGGGCATTTATGTAAGGTCTAGTAGATTTATATCAGATCAATAGAAATAAATCTAATAGTACTTTTAAAAATTATCCTTAAGACTATTTTTCAATGATATCTACCTAAAAATACTTACTGATATTAAAGCTGCTGCTAAGAAGATTTTCTAGTGCATTGACCAACACTATCTCATTACGGAATGTGTCCATCTATTGTATCTTGGTTCAATATGATTGGACTTGATGATCTTAAAGGTCTTTTCCAACCAAAAGATTCTGTGATTCTGTGAAAATAACAGTGTTTTAAAGTTATAACATTTGAATAGCAGAATAATCTTTTGTATATGTGTGTGTTTGTATTGCCCCACACATTCAAATCCTTCTCCATGATGATAAATGCATTCCTTCATTTTGTTGTAATAGCATTGTCCTGGATTTCACCCATTTGGAAATTACATATTAAAGTAACGAGGGATTGCATTATTACTTCCTCTGGTACTTGAGCTAAAACAGCAGTAAATTGTGTTTTCTTGAATTACTTAAAGACAATTTCTAGCCTTCTGAAACAAAAAAAAGAATCTAATTGAAGAAAGATAAAATACCCAAGGAATTTGAAACTGTACCTCTAATCATCCAAAACTCTGATTTCCTTTTATCATAAATTGCTAATAACTGTTTATTTGGTGTTAAACCCTGGTGCTCCATATAATAGCTGCAAATACAGACAAATGCAGAGGTAGACTTAATTCTGGAAAGCATATTTTTTTCATACTTCTCTGTGGTCACAGCAACCAAACCATGATTTTACTGTGCCATGTATACTAGCTGTTTTCCCAAGAGTCCATCCACAGCCCTCGTATACACACTCTGCAATGAAGAAACTTGACATACAAAGTAAGAGGAAAATCTGTGTTAGTATCAGAGATACAAGGAAGTAGAACTGGGGAGGACAACATTCATAGGAGTCTTGACATTACAGAATGAAACTCATTCTATCAGGTAGTGTGAAGTAAAGTGTCACTAGACAGCTGCATTGAGAAAAAGGATCCTGAACTGCATAACTGTGGCATCAATTCCATACTTAGGCATTCATGCCAACTTATGCTTTTGTACCCAGCACTGAAATGGCACCAGTTAAGACAAGAACAACTGCATACGCATGATGCCCTATGCCACCCCTTTCAGACTCACAGGTGGTTCTAGGCACTGATGCTTAACTTCAGCTGCATGAGTCACCCAAAATGCAGATTTTTTATACAGAAGAAATTTGTATTGGATACACTTTTTACTTAGTGATTGCCTAAGCTGAGAGTAGACCTCTGTGTGCACATGTGTACAGAGAATCGGTATCTTAAGAGATTAATCTGTTTGGGCATTTTAAACAAATAAGGTGTGATGGTATGATGGATGGTATTCTACTTTGTTCAGTTTGCTGCATGTTACATTCTGTTAGAAAGATGTTTGTGGGCAACAGAGATTAAAGCTGCCAGTTTGCCTTGGACACTAGTGAAGTGATACCCTGAACTAGGAAGAAACTCCTACAATAGGAAAGGAAGGTTGCTGCGTGCCCAGCTACTGGGCAAGGAGAGCTGGGGTAAGGCGGTGCCTGGACTTTGGGATGAGGCAGGCAGGGGGTGAGGAAGATGGCAAGCTGGCAGCACGAGGGCAGATGGGAGCATCCTAACAACAACACGTAGCCAGACATCCGAAAGGGCAGAAAAAAGATGTCTTTTTCTAAAGGCCCAGAGGCGGCTGAGTGTGGGAACTTTGGAAACTACAGAAAGGTGCTAGACTGTCAGTGAGAGAAAATGACTGGCTTTGCAAGGACTCAGGGGAAACACTTGTTGAGAAAACCTTTTATATTAATCCATCCACTGAGCAAATCCAAGTTTCACTATTTTAAAAGTTATATGGTTTATACTCTAATAATCAATAGCATTAGGTATTCAAAGGTCTTCTGCTATTTCTGTGGCACAAAACTGTGGCTAATTCAAGGTCCCATAATGGATGGAAAGATTTCTCTTTCTTTAGCTTGCATTGAGGAAGAAAGATTATTCTGTTGGTTTCTAATACCTAAACTACAAGGGCAAAGAGGAAAATTGCAAGGGAAGCTAACTGCTATCGCTTCATCTTCCATGTTACTTTAGACTGTTACTTCACAGTCCTCTGACTCTGTGCATCAGTTACAAAATATTTTTCTTGTGTTTGTTCTTTTGACAGATACACAAATTCCTGCAGTGCGTGTCTAGTGCCTGTCAGCGATGGCAGCAGCTGGTGGTCAATATGGGGTTTAAAAGTCAAAAGCTGTACTCCAAAGATTTCTGCCTATAATGGTGACATGGTCGTCATCATGAGATGCCCAGGCTGCTTCCAAGAACTTGGTTTTTGGATCCTACATGGAAAAGGAATACTTCCTAAAAGCCTGAAAAAAAGAATTCAAACATTACAAATATGAATAAAATTACAAGAACTGGAGTTGCTTAAAAATAGGCTTTTTACATGAAAAATGTATGTCTTGTTTTTTTAAAAAATCCTTTTTTTTAAGTTCACCATAGCTAAAAAAAAAAAGAAAAAAGATAAATTAAAAGCTTTCAAGAAACTCTTCAAATATTATCCCCAAATTTTTCTCTCAAGTTGTTTGGAAATAATTTTTCCAGTATATTTAACAGGAACTGTTTTGGATGGTGGGAGGTCAATTGACCTTGGCTGGCTGCCAGACCCCCCCACAGTTGCTTTCTCACTCAGTCTTTTCAACAAGTCAAGAGAAGAAAAGAAGATAAAACAGCTTGTGGGTCAAGATAAAGAGAAGGAGATCACTTACCAATTACTGTCATGGGCAAAGCAGACTCAACTTGAGGAAAATTAATCTAATTTATTGCCAATTAAAATAGAGTTTGATAGTAAGAAACAAAGACAAATTAAACTGGCACCTCTCCCTCCCCTTTTTTTTCTGGGCTCATCTTTACTCCTTTATTCCCATCTCCTCTACCTCCACCACACCCTGAGAGGGGAGGAAGGATGAGGAATGGGTGTTGCACTTAGTTCCTCTCTGTCTCTCCTTCTTCCTCACACTTTTCCCCTGCTCCAGCATGGGTCCTCCACAGGCCATAGTTCCTGCCAGGAGCTTGCTCCTGCATGGGCTCTCCATGGGCTGCAGTTCCTTCAGGGTATAACCACCTGCCCCAGTGGGGTCCTCCACAGGCTGGAGGGAAATCTCCTTCTTCTCTGACCTTGGTGTTCACAGAGCTGTTTCTCACACTTATTTCCCTCACTCCTCACTGCCTGGCAGTGTTTTGCCCTTTCTTAAATATGTTTTCACAGAGGCAACACCAGCTTGGCTGATGTGTTTAGCTGTGTCCTGTGGTGGGTCTGTTGGAACCAGCTGTGTCCAGCATGGGACAGCCCCTGGTCTCCTCACAGATGCCACCCCTGTAACACCCCATTACGAACATTTTAATTTTGCAAGAGGAAGACCACAAAAAGTTTAAGGCCTCTTTTCAGGCTGCCCGCTTCCTAACTAAGGTGGATACTATGCATCTAATTCTTAAAGACTGATTTGCTCTCAAGCAACATCTAATTCCTGTGAATGTTTAAGACAAAATATTTTATTCATTTAGGAGAAAGAAGTTTCTTTGGAGACAGCTGAAGATGATCAAAACACACTGGCCTGATAATAAAGAAATTAAGGACACAAGTTCCAACACATTGTGGAGTTGCACACAGACAACTCTACTACAGGTCTCTTGGTCTTTCCTCTACTTCTTTCTTAGAGTACAAAATAACTTGCATATAGTTTGATCTTGAACTCCATTAGGATTAGCTTAAAATTAGAAGTGTACCTTTTGTAGAAAGTCTCTTAGGTACAAAGTTCTCTCAGAAACTGATATATCTATGTCATAAATCATCTTCAGGCCATGAGAGAAAAGTAAAAACACAGCAAACATATATGATGTTTCCCCAATGTGCTTTCTCTTCTCCAGCTTTCTCTTCTCTTCTCTTCTCTTCTCTTCTCTTCTCTTCTCTTCTCTTCTCTTCTCTTCTCTTCTCTTCTCTTCTCTTCTCTTCTCTTCTCTTCTCTCTTCTGTTTTTTATCTGTTTGGAAACCTTCTGTGGATTTTTCTTCCAAGTATTTTACTAGTCTTCTCTTGAAATCATTTATGGTTTTGAACTTTAACATCTTTTGGTGAAGAGCTCCAACTATTTTCTCCTTGTTGCCCAAAGAACGACCTCCTTTTGTTTGTTTTGAAATAAATGCATAAAATTATCAAACTGTCTTTAAAAAACAAAATCTCTCTTTATTAGAAGGCTGTGCCAGAAATTCTCTTGAAAGATGATTAAAAAGTCTTCCAATTTCCATTTTAAATGTATTTATGGCCAAATCATTCCCATTTGTTTTGTGCTAATTATCTGATTGTTAATATGTTGATTCTTTCATAAAGACTCGCTATGTCCCTTCTCAGACATCATTTTGCTAGACTAAACAAGCCAAATTTTCTAGCATCTGCTCACAAACCATTTATTTATTTCTTTAACTATCTACCCTGCACCTTTTCTAGTCTTAATTAATGTTTGTTGAGGATTAAAACAGAGATGGAGAAGATAAATAAATCCAGACTTTTGCCTCCTACCTCTGGAGATTCTGTTTTAGATGTTATTCCTTTATGTTTCTTTTAACTGTGATATACTATCATGCTCTGTGTAGCTGGTGATGATAGCACTCTTTTATCAGAAGATTTTCCATTAGAGTTGTTGAAGAAATTAAACACTGGATTGTCATTTTCCCAGAGATCTGTAAACAGCTCTGGTCTTATAATAAATGAAAGCAAGAGTATATGCACAATATGCAAGATATAAGTCTCAAACAAAAAAAGAGTTGTAGTTAGAGACAGACCTCAGCCATACCCACTGCATCTTGCTAATCTTTGGAGAAGTTCCATGTCCAATGCCAGTCTTGAATTTTGTGGCTCAATCCTTGCCAAGACGCGGGGAGAACAATGTCATACAGGGCTCAGAGAGCGACCTGGCATCTGAAGACTGCCAGAGGTTCCCAGAAGTCTGGGTCTATCAGTGTTATTGGCACCCACAGGTGTCTATATGAATGTGTCTGACTGTGTTTCCATTTCTATTTTCAACTGCTATTTTCCCCCCTGGGGCAATCACCACATTGATGTCAGAACATTGCCCAGCACCTCATTTATGTCTGAGAAGAGAGGGAAACAGTGTTGAGAAGAGAGCTCAATGGAAAAAATAATATTCAGTGTGTGTTAAAAGCATTGAGGGAGGAGGAGTAAGTGGAAGAGAAGGGAAATTTTAAGTCAGTGTATTTATGTTACCCTAAATACCAAAAAACCTGGTTATTTTGGATATAAACACTGCATTAGTATCTCAGAACATAGCTAGGCAAATTTTTTTGAATATCTTAATACCTGATTATGCATGAAATAGCTTGAAGATGTTTCTCATTATTTTTTTATCCATTTGAGAATTTTCTTCTTGCCATTAACAAAAGGTCATTATAAACCTATGATGTCTTTTTCTTTTATTCCATGTACTTTTCTTAGAGTAATCACACATATCTTTGCAGCAGATATTAGATATTTATAGAACTCTATCTTGTTAGTCATAACATCATGTATCTGAAACTGTTGTGAGCTCCAGATGGAGCTAGACAGTATCTTGTCCAATAAACTCTGGTGTTAATGCACAAATCAGGCAATCTATGCTCATGTGTCTTCTTGAGTCAGATAATGACAGCATAGAGTTGTACTCTGTGTGTATATCTTTGAATTCAACACTCAATGTCCAACACTTTTTTTTTTTTTAAATAATGATTTGGCTATTACAGTGGACAGAACTATATTTAAGAGATTTTTAGCACCTCTGTGACCTAAAGCAATACAGGCAAAACACCATGTTACACGGCATACAAACTGCAGTCTCTTTTACATCTTACCTTTCCCTTTTCTCTCTTACTCAGCTTTGTTATCCATTTGCATCCCCATTTCCTGTTCTTTTATTTCATTCATTCTCATTTAACTCTTCTTCTTCCTTCCCAGTCCTGCAGTCCAGTGGGTATTAGCTTTCATTTTTTAACACAGAATTTCTTGTTCTTAAGATGATGGACCAGGGCAAAATAACTTAACCCCCAAGGAAAGTATATTGTTTATTCCTATATGAAGATTGTTTGGTTTAAAAGCTGGTCTTATAATTTGGAGAGACTGGCTTCATATTTTCTGAAGGCTTGTGGTTGGCAATATTGCATGGAGCTTCTCCAACTTTGGGCATCTGTAGAGAGACTGATGACAAAAGCAGTCTTTGTATTCCTCTGATCTTGGACACTGCTCTCAAATATAGCTGGCTGATATTTTTGTGGAACANGAGCAGTTTCTCGTAGTGGGCTAATATTTTTTATTTTCCTTTAAGGAGATGCACTGAAGTTATACTGCTTACAATATATTCAGAAGAAATTAGTGTAAACTCTTTTACATTAAAAAAACTTTTTCACAGTACACTTTTTTACATTTTTGCATGTAGAAGTTTTACATTTTAATAGTAACTNATTGAATTTGGTTAACGTTTTCATTTTTTCACCAAAGCAGAAGTGAATCTCTATCCTTACTCGTTACTGCATTCTGCTTTTTCAACTTAAGGACAAAGAGGAAGGATATCCTGACTTTCCTGTTCTTCAGTTAAAATCAAAGCAAACTGCCAGGTTTTCATTTTATTGGTTAAATGGTGGAATAACAAAACAACTTTAAATTTTGTTTGAAATGTTGTGGGACATTTGTTTTTCACCAAACATCTCTGGACATTGTTGTTAACTATTGGTATTAAGAGTCCAGACCTCTGATTCTTTGCACCACTAACAGCTGACAACCCAGGAAAAAGTAATATACACCTTCTCCCGATAACCCAAAAGGTCCCCTTTGCTGGTTGTTGGGAAGGACAGTGCTTTGCTGAGGGACATTGCCCTCTGCAGCCTATGCTTTCAGACAGCGATTCGGTGTTGGCCTCATTCTCGGGCCTGGGGTACCAGGAAAGCTTAGCTCTATTTTGGTTGCACTAACTCTATTTAACCTAAAGTGGAGGTTTTTGCAGTTATTGTTGTGAGGGGTTTTTTTGGTTTGTTTTTGTACAAAAAACAAAAAAAAAAAGGCAAAAAAAAAAATACTTATGCCTGCCTGCTTTTCTCAGGCAAAGCTACATTTGTCTGTTAGGTGTGCAAGGAATTCAGGATCAGACTCAGTCATTAGTGCTAAACCCTGAGACACTAGCTGGTTAGGTAACCTGGCAGCCAAGTGTTGGAAACATCCAAACATGTCTCAGACACAACACAAAAGAGGTTGATTTACTGCTTTCCCTGCAGCCAGAGCTGGTTTNAAACACGAATAAGCAGCATTTTTCTCAGCATTGTTTTTCTTTTCCCTTTTTACATAAATATGAACGTTTTATTTTTCATCAAAATGCAACATTTAAAGTTATTTGCAAAAGAAAAACATGCTCACGTACTAGCCTGGTGGTTTATTATGCACAAGTAATTATTTAATTCAGAAATTTCAAATCAGCCTGCTTGCAATGAGTTACCTAAACCTATAATACTTCACCTCAGGAAAGTTGTCAGAAATGCTAAATACAACGGTCCCCTCTCAAATAGAGGCCCTACCAACTTATAGCAGATGTCAGTATCTTACTTATTTCTAAGAAAACTAAGGCTATAATGACTGGAGAAATCAGGTATCATGCTGATAAATATGTAAAATGATGGCTATAATTTCTTGATGTGCAGAATAATAAAGTATGTACCAAAGTTATACACTTCAGAGAGTACAACTCTTCTTATAATTACTTTGGATGAACTGTGTCCCATGCTAATAACAGAGACTAATACTGGCATATGAGATGCTAATGGTTTGCAGCATTCAATGCCTCCAAATTCAAAATGTCTGTATTTCTTCTTTTGTGCGATTTTGTGGTGTTAGATACCAAGGTTGCTAAGGACCCACCTGAGAGCACTTACAACACATGCTTGTTTCCATACCTACTTACTAGAGTTCTTAAGCACGTTCTTCAAATCCTCTTAAAGTCAATAGGAATTGCACATATACCTAAATAGTGAGATGAGTTTGAAAGGACAGCCCTTACTGAGAGGAGAGCTGGTTCAAAGCTTAACGAAGTCAAGAACATTTCCTTTGGTTTGAATTGGCTTAGGTGGTATATGTATAAGAACAAAACAGTTGCTGCTTCAAAACAGCTCACCATTTGAAAATAAAAGCAAGCAAGCCAGGTGGCTAGGAACCAATGGGTCAATGGACATAGTGATGTAGCTTTGCTGAAATTCAGCAAAAGCTTTCTTTATACACATGGTATATCAGGAAGAAAGCACAAACCTGAAATGAACAATGGAGAGTAAAAAGGCCTTACTGGTATCAATGTGGTTTTTAATCTATTCTATTTTAAATCATATTTTTTATCCCAGTTGTTTCTATCTCTTCCTCTTCATCTTATACCTAATAGTAGAAGATGCATGATTGCAACCACTTTTCCCAGTTCCATCCTACACTTTTCCAGTTCGGTTTTTGCCCTACTGAATTTATGCTGCAAATAGAGACAAATAG